>ML103118.1:21037-36879 GCA_003697995.1 Taxidea taxus jeffersonii
GACCATCATCACCATGACCATCATCATCATCACCATCACCACCACCACCATCACCATCACCACCATGACTATCACCACCACCACCAGCACCATCACTGCCACCATCATCACCATCACCATGACCATCCTCATCACCACCATCACCAGCATCACCACCAGCTCCATCATCACCATGACCATCATCATCGTCACCATCACCATCATCACCACCGTCACCATCACCATCACCACCACCATCATTATCACCATCACCACCCCACCCCCACCATTATCACACAAATGAGACAACTTTAGATTGCCTCCATGCTTGAGACACCATAAGGGTGCCACAAGTGGTCTTAGAGATAAAGTTCCTGAAGAACGTTAGGGAACCCCCACCTTGCTATAGCACCAACATTCGTGTGCAATGTCCACCGGGCTGGAAACAGATGGATCAGGGCTGTCCCCTGCCAAGAAGATCAATCTTTAATGGCTTTGCTCCAATTTCCCCAGAAAAGTGTTTGTGGCTGAGGAAATTGTATATTAAATTTGAGTGGTTCATAAATACATTTTCTAAAACTCTGTTTCCTCTTTTATTTATTTGCTTACTCTAACTTAGTCACTTAGAGAAGACCCAAAATTTAGTGAGTGAGTCTCTGTCAGCCACCAGGAATAGAATATGGGTGACTTGTACTCGGAAAAGCACGACCAAGGCTCGAAGGGCTCTCATCACTGAGGCGCCAAGACAAACACATTCATAGCCATTGCCGTGGAAGTAGTGGCTTGTGGTTCAATGCCAAAGGGGAAATAGGAAAAAAAATCAGGAGGGCGACATAGAGAATGATTTCCATCAACAACGTCTGTGCAGAGCCTGCCTGTGGCATTGGGCAGAGGACCTCAAACTATATGACAGCCCTTTGGGTAATTTCCACAAGAATGGAGGTTGACAGAGATCTATAAGAACCATGCCTCCATTTCAGAAGCAGAAGTCCTTGGCTTAGCCAACCATATTGGCAAAGACGTAGCTGGGTGAAGGGTATAAAACCAGGAAAGAGGAATCACGGGCAAACCAAGTCTGAGGGCTCGCCTGGGGAAGAGTTGGGGACAAGGAGACAGGGTCAAGCAGAGCAGGATCAAACGTTGGATGTTGTTGAGAGTTGTCCAAATTATTGTCCAATATGGCAGCCTATGACCCACGTGGCTAGTAGCGTTTGAAATGTGGGTGCTTTGATGGAGAAACTGAATCTTTAGTTTAATTAAATTTTAATTAATTTAAGTTTAAAAACTGACATTTGGCTCAGTTATTAGAAAGCTTTACGTATGTTTGGAATAACTCGGGTTGGTGAATGTAGCTTTTCAACTGTGTATTTTACAGAATTTATAATTTTTTTACAAATTATAAAATTTACACAACTTACACATTTCCAATGGAAGTGTAAAACATCCAGATTGACTGGTGCATAAGTATAACATGCATATTAAATTTTGAAGACTTAGTATCCCCCCCAAAAGAAGGTAAAATATCTCATTAATAGTTTTTTTTATTTTGATTGTGTGTTGGAATATTTTAGCTGTAGTGAATTAAATAATGTATTACTAAATTTAACTTCACCTACTTCTTTTTACCCTTTAAAAAAAAATCTTATTTATTTATTTGACTTTGACTCGGAGAGACAGAGAGAGCATGAGCAGGGGGAGTGGCAGAGGGAGAGGAAGAAGCAGACCCCCTGCTGAGCAGGGAGCCCCACATGGGGCTGAGATCCCAAGACCCTGGGATCATGACCTGAGCGGAAGGCTGAAGCTTAACCCACTGAGCCACCCAGGCGCCCTACCCTTTTAATGTGATGAGTAGAAAATACAAAATTACACATGCAGCTCGCATTTGATTTCCCCTGAGAGGGTGCTGCCACGGTCCGTCAGAAGCACCAGAAGCCAGCAGACACTGCGGGACCCTCCAGAGTGTCTGCTGACTCTGGCCAACTGTCTGGGCGCCCTCCGTCCTCTGCCCACCCCCCAGCCACACCTCAGGAGTAAATGTTTGCCAAGAAGCTGTGGTTCACCGAGAGAGGAAGTATGGTATAATTAGAAAAATGAATCACAGGTTAGACATTTTACAGTTCACAGTGTTATCACTGCTCTGGAACATTCCACAGTCTCAGTTCAAGTGGTTCGCTGGGAGTTTTGACTTGGATCGCCAAAGTAATTGGATCGGCCTCGGTTGGACTTCTCAAGACCCCGAAAGTCCTGTGTCCTGGAAGCGCTGGGTTCTGGTGCTCGCAGGGAGATTTTTATTTTTTTTTTTTGGAGTTTGAGAAACATCACAATGCAGTGTCCCTGTAAATCTAGAATTATATCAAATGAAAAAGGTCGTCAAAAAGATATGTTCTGAATCTCGGACATGAAACCACTCAGGAGATTCCTTATTTGAAGCCCCAGCCTCGCACTCTGTGCTTTTGGAAGGAGTCGTACTCGAGCTTTGGCGTTCCGGCTGCGCAGCACTCAGCACGGCTGGCTCCCGGGCACGGAACCGGGTTCGTCCACACTGAGACATGGCCTAAGCTTTTATACACGCCAGATTTCAAAGGCTTTGTATGAAAAAAATAATGTAAATGTCTAATTAATAATGTACATACTGATCACATGTTGAAATAACATTTTAGATATATTGTATTACATAAAATATAGTGTTACAATTAATTTCACCTTTTTTTTTTTTTTTTTAGCCTTGTTAACACGGCTACTGGGAAATTCAAAAACACGCCCGTGGCTCGCATTTGTGACTCGTGTCCTGTTTCTGTTGGGCCGTGCTGCTTGAGAACAGCCTTCCTCTGTCCTCAGCTGGTAAGATGCTCCCCCCCGGACGGATAGCGGGAGACCCTGTCCCAATCTGCCGAGTGCGACTGCAGAGAGGCCCCAGATAAGCCTCACTCTCCTCCTCTGGAGAGTGGATGTTACGACAGTGGCCACAGCCAGACCCTGTTACGTAGATTAAAGGTGGTATTCCGTGTAAAGTGCTTAGCCCCCTGCCTTCGCGGCATCAATCAAATGTCATTTTCCCCTGCTCTTGAGTTTCTCTTCTTTTCTTGCCCAGCACGGTTTTGCTTTCCTCCGCCCGTCCTCTGTAGCACCTTGCCCTCTTTCCCCTCGAACCTTCCTTCTTCTAAGATGCGAGGCTCTCCCCAGTTCTTCCAGGAAAAAGATCTTCGTGGTACCTTTTTTCCCTACTTACTGTCCAATTTCTCCATTTCTTTTTGCAACTCCCAGGGAGTAGCCCACATTTCGTTCCTCTACTTCTTTTCCTTTCTTTAAAGACTTTTATTTGTCAGAGCAGTTTCTGGTGCACGGGGAAATTGAGGGGAAGGTACAGAGAGTTCCCATGTACCCCCAGCCCCCCAGGCACAGCCTCCCCCCGTCGGCATCCCACCAGATGGTGCGTTTGTGGCGCCTGAGGAACCGCCAGTCGCCACAGCGCGTGGCTTACATAATCATTCGCCCTTGCCCTTGAACACTCCACGGGTCTAGACAGATGTGTGGCACATACCCATCATTATGGTCTAGACAGATGTTCGCACTGGCCTGGAGGTCCCCTCTGCTCCCCCTGTTCATCCCTCCCCTTCAACCCTCAACCCCTGGCAACCCCCAATCTCTGTACTGTCTCCTTAGCTTTGCCTTTTCCGGAATGTTCCATCGTTGGAATCATACAGTAGGTAGCTGTTCACATTGGCTTTTCTCACCTCATCAGAGCCCGCTTTATCCACGCATCACCTGCTGAAGGACACCTTTGTGGCTCCCACGTCTGGGCGATTATGAATAATGATGCTGTAAACGTCCATGTGCAGGTTTTGGTGCGGACGCAAGTTTTTAGCTCCTCTGGGGAAATTCCGAGGAGCACGACTGTGGGATCTTAGGGTCGTTCCTCCACTTGTGACCCGTCTTCCCCTTCCCCAGGCTCCCCAGCCAGCCCGGCTGCTGCCTACACACGGGGCCCAAACCGTCTTAACACATCCCCCCGTGAGTCTCACCCCAGCACGCCTCCTACCCAGTCTTCAGTCTTCTCAACCCTTTAGAATGAAAACAAACCCGAGAGCGTTCTTTTTTATTGAGGTACTTCTTGGGACTACAAGCCAGCTCACTCCAAATGACATCCAAGACTGCGCCTGCCTGAACGCGGGTGGGGAGCCCACCTCCTCCCGCTTGCAGGCCACTGTCTGCGGCGGGATGGAACCTTCCCTCGGGCCCCGAGGCGAGGGATTCCCCCGGGGAGCAGAACCCTGGGCCGGCGCCCCTCCGAGCCCGGTCACTGGAGTGGAACGCTGGGGTCTGCCGTCCGCTCCCTCCTTTGTGCCGCACGTGCTAAGCAGTAAACAGCCCTCCAGGACCCAAATAAAAAGGTCTTTATGGAGAGAATAAACACAAGCAAATGCCAGAATCCAATTTAAATGAATAAATAAACCCAATTCCAGAGACGACAGGCCACAAGATTTCAGGAACACGAGCCAAGCACGTTGGTTTCTCGTAAATGTTGGGGAGGAGGGGAGATCCCGGCCCCTGTCAGCAAACCCGGCCCCTCCAGCTCTGAGGGTCCCGGGCCCTCAAAGGGAAGGCACCCCCCGCAGGATTTCTCCACCCGCCGTGAGCTTTCAAGTTTGCATACAGAAATGAAGGCGGAAAAAAAAGAAAAAGAAAAGAAATGAAGGCGAGCGCAGACTCCCAGCGCTCTAGGGATGGGGGCACCTGGTCCTCTTGGGGCTTGTGATGGGGCTGGGGACCGGGAAGGTGATGCTGGACCCATGTCATGATCAGTGTGTCCTGCCAGCCACGCTAGCTCCTGGGTCATTTCCCTCCACGAGCCCCACCGCCTCGTCCCCTCCTCTGAGGACCTTCCATTTCCTCCATTGTTCCGTGCTCGCTCGAAGCTTCTGTCCCTTGTACCTTCTCTCTATGGCGACACGCTCCCTTCTCTCTGCTCGCTGCAGCTTCTGTCTCCTCCAGACTTTGGCTTCATGCATGGCTTCCCTTGCCTCACAGCCCCAGGGCTCCTTCTGTGTCTCTTGACTTCTGTCTCTCCATCCCTGGAAAGAAACCCCCAAGAAACTGAGTGTGGGACAGGCTTCATACCCGGCCATTTTACGACCCGCCACCCCTCCTTCTGGGGGCTCCTCTGACCTCCTCCGGGGCAGGAGGGAGGAGTGGGCACTTTAGTCCTGGCTAGGGGACACGGGTCTGGCCCGCACCTTGCACCAGATTGATGCAATTTCTCTTCCCAGCGGATCCTTCCACCCATACCACCATCTAAGTACTCTCGTGTGCCAGGCAGTGGGCAGGGAAGCGTAAGAGAATTAAACCTTCTTCCTTGCAGGGAGCTCTCCGTCTGCAGGCAGAGAGCCACAGAAGCTTCTAAGACAGTGCCCCAAACACGGGAGTGGGGCGGGAGGGGCAGGGGTGAGGGTGTGTGGGCAGAGGAGGGCGCCTGGAGCAGGGCTGAATGCTGGAGGCCGTGTCAGAGAGAAAGGCCAGAACTGTCCCTCCACCGTCACCGGGCCTGGGCCTGGAGCGCGGCTGGCCAGCACCGCGGCGGCCTTCTGTGGTGCAGAAACAACGAGGTATTATTTTGGGGAAATGGGGCATCTTTGCGTCTCCGCTCCGTCACTTACACCTCTGGTTTGGACCTAAAGTCTGGCTTTTGGGGGGCGCCGGGAGCTGTGGCTGCCAGCACGAGGAGGGACCAAAATAATAATAATAATAATATCTATGTCTTTGCCCGAGACGCCCTCCACCCCACACACACTGTGCTCTTATGCAAGAGAATTGGAACAAAACCAGAGGCCAAGGCTCTGAGCCTCAGGGGCCGCTGAGGGGCTGGGGAGCTGGCTCAGCTCTGGGTCCCCTGAAATCCTCAGGCTCTTTCTCAAATATTGGGGGATTGGTTGAAATCCAAAGTCAGTTTTTCCAAGTTGGGCTTTCCCCCCTCCATTTGACCCTGCTTGTGGCTCTGTGGAAACTTAACCTTCCTGTGGGCGTGCATGCATGTGTGTGTGCACACGTATGTGAGTGCATGGGCAGGTGTGTGTGCACACGCATATGACAGGGCAATGGGATGGAGGATAGAAACTTGGGAACTGAGCAGCGAGCCCAGATGCAATAAATCCTTTGCAATAAATTGCAAAGCCATTTCAATAGCCATTGCAATAAATTCCTCTCTGTCTCCGTGGCCCACTAGCCTAAGTTGGAAACGATGTTTAAAGGTGACACTATGTCATTCTGTCCCGAAGAGGAGTTGTGTGGGCTCAATGGTGTCTCCTACCCCGAGTCACATGTTGAAGTTCTAAACCCAGAACTTTGGAATATGACTTGATTCTGAAATAAGGTCTTTCCAGGTATAATTTGTTAAGATAAGGTGACACGGGAGTAGTGTGGCCCTAACCAATAGGACACGGGCATTTTGGACACAGACACACAGGGAGAATGACATGTGAAGCTGAGATCCCTATCTCCAGGAGCCAAGAAACTTCCTGAAGCTGGGACACGGTCTTCCCAGCCCCTTCAGAGGGAGGATGGCCCGCCAACACCTTGATCTTGGACTCCAGCCTTCAGAACGATGAGACAAGACATTTCTGTTGCTTAAACCACTGAGTTTGCTGTTGTGGGAACCCCAGGAAACCCACGCGAGATTTGTGAAGCTGTTGCTTTCCACTGGTGAGTCATTAAAAGGCATTCTTTTCAGTTCTTGGGATGCATTTTATTATTATTTTTTTCCCCAGCACGTACTTTCCTTTGTTGCTAATTGTTTGCTGGGTACAGGTAAACTCATAAAATGAACCTGCTTTTCTTCACCACTCACTAGGACTGCGGTGTTCCTTCCTTCCTTCTTTCCAGTATCCCTGTGTGCTCAACCCGCATCTGCTTCATTGTTTCTCCTTCATGTTAAAACAAAGTAACACTCCAACCCAGGCTTCAGTCCTGCGAAATGGGGAGCAACATGCCTTGATGGGCAAGATAGGGCCGGGAAGACAAACGTTTTGGTTCCAATGCTTCCAAAGTCCTTTGTGTCTCCAGCTGTCGCATGGGGACATCAACATCTTATGAGACCTGAAAAGGTCATACGCAAAATACAGACACAAAGTATGTGACCTGGGCAAAATATCATTCCAAAGGCCCGGGTTTCCTAAGATGCATTAAGTTGCTCATTCACTTGGTAAGCACCATCGAGAACTTTCTCCCCGTCGAGGAGTGTTCTAGGTGTTGGGATGCAAACTAGAGCAGAATGTTCCTTGCCCCTTTAGGACCTCCCAGTCCAACTGGCGTGTCAGTGCCGTGAGTAAGCAGAATGTGATCATAGCTAGGGGAATGATATCTGAGTGGCTTTTTCAGCCCTCAGTGACAGAAACACAGCTCAAATCAATGAAAACAGAAAAAGGAAATTTATTGGGTCCCTTCACTGCAAAATCTAAGGGCAAGTAGATGCCTTCAGGCATGGCGGGTACGGGCAGTGCCATGAGGAATTGACCTTGCTCTACCTCTCGGTTCTCCTTTGTCCTGTGTTGTCATTCTTAGATGGGTGACAAAGTGGCTGCCGAAAGCTCCCAGTGTCCATTTAGGGACCCAGCAGTAGAATCTCCTCCCCAAGGATGCCGACTCAAATCCTAGGGAGTGTTCTGGTTGTCCTGGTTTCACTCATATCCGTGTCTGGTGACCCCGTTCGGTGGTTAGGGGTCAGAAATACACCAGATGGCCAGGTCTGGCTCATGAGTCCACTCCTGGTGCCAGGGAGGAGGACCAGCTCCTCTCAAGCCAGAAGGATTTAATGTGGAAGAGAAGTGGTGTCCCCAAAGGAAAATCGGGAATGGGGAATGAGGACTGAGTGGGCAGAAACAACAGAGTCTGTTATAGAACAGGGGAAGGGGCGAGTGCTCTGCCTAAGACAGGTGTGAGGGGGCAGAGGAAGCTTTAGGAAAGGGGAAATGCTTTGTGCTAAATACTTAAGCATGTCCCCTAGTGGAGAAGTCATTCTGTCCATTTGGGATGAGGTTCATTTAACAAGAACAGCAGACCGACCTCCATGATTTTCTTTCCTGGATTGTACATTTCAGTTCTAGAATTTCCATTCAGTTCTTTATATATATATATAAACCATATATATATATATATATATATATATATATATATGGTTTCTATTTCCCTGCTGAGATTTCCCATCTTCTTTATTCATTGTGAGTGTGTTTTCCTTTATACCACTGAAGACAATAATAACAGTGGCTGTAAAACGCTTATGTGATCATCCCAAAATCTAGATCGTCTCAAGGTGGTCTCCTGGATTGACATTTCTCTTAAGAGTAAGCCACATGTTGGGGCACCTGGGTGGCTCAGTGGGCTAAAGCCTCTGCCTTCGGCTCAGATCATGATCCAGGGTCCTGGAATCCAGCCCTGCACTGGGCTCTCTGCTCAGCAGGGAGCCTGCTTCCCTTCCTCTCTCTCTGCCCGCCTCTCTGCCTGTCAAATAAATAAGTAAAATCTTTAAAAAATTAAAAAAAAAGAGTAAGCCACATGTTTCTGGTTCCTTGTATAGCGAGTAATTTGGGGTTGCATCTTGGGCATGAAGAAAGTTATATTGTGAGGGCTTTGGAGCCTATTTCTCCAAAGATCGTTGTTAGCTTTGTTAGGCGTGACATGAGGTGGACGGGGCTAACCCTTCAAACTGCGTCTTGCTGTTTTAGGTAGGTGGAGATTACAGGGGCTGGTGGCCAGAAAGCATGTGTCATCATCCTCTTCCCTGCCTGCCCAGAAGAGGAACTTTCTCTCGGGGTCCACACACACATACCCTGGCGTGCTCTCATGTCAAGGCAACAGGACTAGAGAGACGGACCTTTGCGTTCTCTGAAGCTGCCTACGAGGCTGTGATGTAGGGCATGTAGTTCGCGATGATGCTTTATTTTCTTGAAAGGTGATGAGAAAACCAATCTTCATTGTTCTCACCCCTCCAAAATGGTAATTCTGTGAATGACGGAGGTGCTCACCCATCATTTCCAAATATAAACATGTATCACACCGGCACGTCGCACACCTTAAACTAACCCAGCATTCTGTGTTAATAATATGTCAGTCAAGCTGGGAAGAAAGCCGTCCGGCAAGGTCCCTCCGCCTTCCGCCACGGGAGCACACAGCGAGAAGACTAAGACGCTGTCCTCACCAGCGGCCAAATCTGCTGGCTTTGACTTTGACCTTTGATCTCGACTTCCTGCCTCCAGAGCTGTGAGAAACAAATGGGTGTCGTGTAAACCCCCCCGTCTGTGATTTTGTTACACAAGCCCAGCCCAAGACAGCAGCATTCCTCCACCTTTTCAATGTGGACCCCCAGTTAGGGACATTTTCCGTCTCCATCCGGAGAGCACACGCTGTCCCCCCACACGCACTCACAAATGATGCACACTCACACACTCAGGGGCGTCCCACACATACCCACTCACACCCACACATAGACACACAATCCGTTGGCGCGTGCACACCCTCACACAGATGCACACTCATGCGTCCACCCACACGTACACACTCACACGCGCACGCACGCCTCCCTGATACAGAACTTTCAGGAACCGGCCACCGAGCTTACTGTGTGTGATGCCCTCTGGCACCTTGTATTCTCTTTCGTCACTGAAATGCTGCTCAGGGCTCACTAAGTTGACTTCGATACTCATTCACCGGCACCATCCTTGCTTTGGGGAGTAGGATGCTGGAGAGCCAAGGAGGCAGGGGCAAGAGTGTTTATACCCGCTTTGTTCATGATAGGAGACACGAACCAAACAAACGGAGAGCTGGCGAGGAGTAGGAACGGAATGGAGGACACCCACGCCGAGGGGAACCGTCCATAACGGGCAGGACACGATGAGCCACGAACCAGCAGAATGTGAGAATGTGTGTCCGTGCAGACGAACCCACAAAATCATGTGGAGTCAAAGAAGCAAGTTGTAAAAGAATAGAGTTAGAGGATACATACGTATGGAAACAATGGTTTCTACATATACGACTTAAATATCTGTATATCGTGTTCGGGGCGATATTTATATACAGATAGACATGCTCACAGAAATGCGTCGGAGTAACGAACCCCAAGCTCAGGATCACTGTTAACTCTGGTCGGACCCCAGGACTTCGGCTGTTTCGTCTGGCGATGTTTCTGTCCTTCACCCGTGGAGGGTGTGTGGCTTCTGTTGTGTTAGTCTCTAGACCGTTTTGATCATCTGTAGTTTTTATTCCTTAAAACATCCAGGGGCGCCTGGGTGGCTCAGTGGGTTAAGCCTCTGCCGTCGTCTTGGGGTCCTGGGATCGAGCCCCGCATCGGGCTCTCTGCTCAGCGGGGAGCCTGCTTCCCCCCTCCCTCTCCCTCTGCCTCTCCTTCCGCTCACGTTCTCTCTCTGTGTATCTGTCTCAAATAAAGAAATAAAATCCTTAAAAAAAACTTTTGTTTAAAACATCCAATGAAACATAACAGGATTTGGAACCTGGAATCCACTCTTGCGACATCCCGGCTGCCCACACGCCACGTTGGGTCATTTCTGCTTACCTGCCAGCCCTCAGTGACTGAAAATTTGCTCAGACCCTTTAAGTTTTCGGTGGCGAGTGCTGTGCAGAAAAACCTGAGTGCACCCCAGCGACTCCGTGCTCCTTTTATGCTGCACATTATAACGTATTAATTTATATGGGAAAATCTGGAGCACACTTCTTGTCCCCAGGCCCGTAACTGAGAAAGATTGTTCAGAAACATGCACTCTTTTATATACTTAATGACCTCAGGAATGAAGAAAGGGAGGAGGGAGCTCAGTTATTTACTGACTCTGCCCCCCAGCCCTTTTCCCCCACAACAAATTCTTTCCAGGTCTCTTGTAAAAGGTTTCATGGTAAACCAGTGAATAAAGACCCCAGAGCAGGCCGGCTTTTATAAACAACAGAATTAGGCTACTGTGGAATGAGTGACCTGCTTAGTGGCTAGGCACCTGAAGCGGGAAGAAAGAAGGAATGTGTGGATGTAATTGGGTCTCACTGGAGAGCAAATTAAGGTAGTATGTGTCTTGTTACTCAGGGACCCCACTTGGGAGGGTTCTGGAATGTTTTCAAGAAAAGAAAATACGGCCCCACTGATGTGGAAAACCTCAGGGATAGGGCGGATTTAGGCAGGAACGTCTCGTCTTGAAATGTCCCCGGCGCTCTCGGGCCATCCGAAGCCAGCTCTCTCGTGGGCTCTCTCGTGGGCGGCTCGAGGGACCTGCAAGGAGGCTGTGATTTCGCTATGAAACCACTGATCTCGTGAGGACACCCGTTGGACTGCTGCCTTGCGATCCCACCTTTATTCCCCAACTTGAGAAGAGACTGAGTAAAACATCATCCTACCAGAAATCTGACCGTGATCCGGCCTTTCGGGCACGCGATGGTAGAGTGAACTCACCTGCGTAGGTCAGACGTGGGACGCTGGGCCCTCTTCCTAGGCAACCAGGGAAAACTATTGATCATGCCAGAGCTGTCACGTCAGGTGAGGGGCAGAAGCTTTGCTCCCATCATGGGTTGAAATCACCGGCTGTGACCTCCGTCCAGAAAAGGGGCAGGAAAGGTTGGGGGTCCCTGAGAGGGGAAGGCGAGGCAGGAAAAGCAGATTATGAATTTGAGGGGCGCTTGGGTGGCTCGGTCAGGGAAGCGTCTGTCTTCGGCTCGGGTCATGATCTCGGGGTCCTGGGACGAGCCCCATGCTGGGCTCTCTCATTCCAAGAGACCCTCATCACGCAAAAGAAAATGCCAGATCCATTAAACAACCACTCCCTGTTGTCCCTTTCCGTCTGCTTCCTGTCTTTATGGATTTACCTATTCCGCACGTCTCCTCTCGGTGGCGATCATACACTTACGTGGCCTCGGCATCGTGTTTTCCAGGGTCACCCGTGGGATCTCATCTGTCTCTACTTTATTCCCTTTTATGGACAAAGAGCATTTCATTGTGTGGACGGGCCACGTTTGCTTATCGGTTTATTCACTGACGGACATTTTGGTGGTTTGGGGATCTAGGATATTTAAAGCAAGATTCACATATTTAAGAAAGTCAGGGGTCCAGTTTATCTGGAACGTTCACCCAGTCGTCACTGAAGATCAAGGAGGTGTTAGCTGCACTTCCTGCAGTGGACAGTATCCTCCAGGGGTCAGAGTGGAATGAGACAGAAAGTTGGAGCTATAAATGATGCTGCTCCTGTCCCCCAGATTCATACTTGGAAGCCCAGCCCCTGAAGGGAAGGTGTCAGGAGATGGGACCTTTGGGGGTGATAGGGATTACATGAGGCCATGAGCTTGGGGTCTCCCCGTGATAGGATCAGTGCCTTATTAAGGAGAGGAGGAGACCCCCGAGCTCCCTCACTGTGCCGCAGGCGGGCACAGGGAGAAGGCAGCCCTCTGCCAGCCAGGAAGCTATCCCACCTGCCAGCACCTTGAGCTTGGACTTCCAGCCTCCACGGCGGTGAGAAGTGCATGTCTGTGGTTTGAGCAACCCAGGCTGCGGGCTTTTGTTGAGCAGACAGTCCTGCGACCAGTTCCCGTGCCCTTGGCTGCGGGGCTGCCGGGCGGGTGTGCCGTCGAGTCTCAGTTACGGGGCTTCCCATTCCGTGGCTGCATCCCAGCCCCTCCAGGGCAGGCACTCTGCACCTTCCCCGCAGCTCTGCACTTGTCCCTGGAGCCAGGTCTGTGTCCCCAGCCAGCGGCCAGGTCCCAGGAGCCCTTCGGTGTCCGCAGAGACTTCCCAGAGTCCTCCGGTAATAGGTCAGTGGGACCTGGTAAGAAGGTGGAATGGACGTCTTCTAAGCCACCCTTTCTTCCCTGTTCTCGCCATCACCGTGGGGTCCAGACCTTCATCGATTCTCACCCAGACTGCTCCTGCAGCGTCCCCGCTTCCTGGGTTCATGACTGCGGTTCCCGTGTATCCTCTTAACTGCAAATGCCAGGGTGCCAGGCGCGGGCATAGTTTTTTGTCTGTTAGGGAACATAGACGCGATACCAAGGTTGACTAACGTTTTATTTTCCAAAATAAAACTGGCCAGACAGAGAAGCTCCCCAGGACCTATAATGTCCACTACTTATTCAAAAGAAATAACAACAAATGAATGATCACACCCCCAAGTAAATAAAACCGACTAGCACAGAACCTCAAGGCTTTCTTCTTTGTCTTATTTTGTCCGAGACCAAAAAGCTTCGGTCCAGTCCGGGCCCCGAGGAACAGGTCGGCGTTCAGAGCCTCTGGGCCATGGAAGAAAACCCAAACTCTAGCATAACTCACAAGACACAGTCTCTGCGGGCAGAGATGGAGAACAGGTAACAAGGGATCTGGGTAAGAGAAGGAGGAATTCGTCCAAAAAGAAAAACCACAGTGGTTCCTTAGGACAGCGTGTTGGAGAAATCAAAGGAGAAGACAGCCCAGAAGGGAGCCAACAAGGCATTTGCCCAGTTCAGGGAAGGAAAAGAAAAACAGAAGAAAACTGATACGAGGACGTTGGTGGAAATGCATGACAGGATCTTCGTAACTCGCGGAAGGATGGCGGCCAACAAAATCAGATCTGTCAGAAATTATTGGCGAAAGAGAAATCTCATAATGTTTGAAAATAGAGGTGATGTTCTAAAATCACAATTGACCTACAGAAACCGGGAGCGGGCAGCGGAGAGTGGAAAATTATTTAACATTGTTCATCTTGTTTTACATAAATGCCATTTCATTTCTGACCTTGATAATTACAGAGACCTGACTATCCTTTATTTAAAGGCTAGCGCTAGGGTAACTAAAACCTCTTCACGAGAGAGAACAAGCGGGAAAGTGTCCATCTGTAAAGGGTATAGAATAACGGACATGGCGAAGTCAACCAAACGACCTAAGACCCGAGAGAGGAAGAACGCAGAGCGGATTCGACGTGGAAATGGACGCCGGCTGGCGGGCCCAAGGACAGAGCGCAGCGTGAACTCAGAGCACGGAATCCAGCTGTATGCCGTCGACAAGGTACACGCCGAGAGCACGTGGCAGGTGAGGTTAGAAATACAAAGAAGCGGGCGCCTGGGTGGCTCAGTGGGTTAAAGCCTCTGCCTTTGGCTCGGGTTAGGATCCCAGGGTCCTGGGATCGAGCCCCGCATCGGGCTCTCTGCTCGGCGGGGAGCCTGCTTCCCCCTCTCTCTCTGCCTGCTTCTCTGCCTGTGATCTGTCAAATAAATAAGTAAAATATTTAAAAAAAAATACAAAGAAGCTCAAACACCAAAGGGACAGCGGGGTGTGAGATGGAGAATTCAGGGGGTCACTGGGGATTGAGGAACTCAGCGCGGGGACATACCTCGGACGCAGGGAAGAGAAAGCCCCAGACAGCCTGCGATGTGGTCTCTAACCCCACCTGCCTCTCGGCTCCCTTGCCCCCAACACACTTCTGGGTCCTCAGTTCTGCACTGAAGCTTATTCTTTTTTAAAAAAATATTTTTATTTGTTTATTTGACAGAGAGGGAGAGACACAAGCAGGGGGGAGTGGGAGAGAGAGAAGCAGGCTTCCCTCAGAGCAGAAAGCCCGATGCCAGGGCTCGATCCCAGGACCCTGGGATCCTGACCCGAGCCGAAGGCAGTTGCCCAACCGACTGAGCCACCCAGGAGCCCCCTGAAGCTTATTCTTGTTCAAGAGTCTTTAACTCAGAGACCGGCCTTCTCTGTCTCCAAGAAACGTAGATTCAGAACTCGTTCCAGGCATTTGGGATTCAGAGTAGAAATGTCTCTGAAGCCAGGCCCCAAACTCCCCAACGTGCCTTATTTTCCCCTTGACACTGGTCTCCTTGCTCCTGCCCCCCTACCCCTCACAGGGGGTTGCCTCCCCGGCCCCGGGCAAGTCATGCTTATTCCCCCCGGGGCAGCTCTCTCCGGGGACGGGAAAGGCACTCACCCTTGTGTTCGAAGTTTACAGCCACCAACCCCCGCGCTGGGGATTCGAGAACGCTGAGGTGTTAAGCCGTGCAGTTACTCCTTTCATTCCATCTCCACCTGGAGTGGAGACCCCATGTCCCTCGTTGGGGGGAGGGAGAAAGGGAATGTGGTCTGGCCACGCGACGGCCTGAACTACTGAGCCACGCCGTGACCTGGATGGACCTTGAGACCATGATGCCCGGTAGAAGCAGCCAGACACAGAAGGACAAGCGCGGTATGATGGCACGGATCCGAGCTGCCCAGGACACGTAAGCCCAGAGACAGAGAGGAGCCTAGAGACGACAGAGGTTACCGGAGCCAGAGGAGGGAAGACGAGGAGGTAAAGAGCTTCTGTTTGGGAGGATGAAGCTCTGGAGATGGATGGTGGTCACGGTGGGACGACCCCACGAGGATACTAACCGACATGCATGATTAATCTGAGGCATCCCAGAGGCTGTGTCCCTTTCCTGGGGTTGCCTTAACAAAGCAGCCCAAACCGGGGGCACAGCTGAAAACGACACATGGATCCTGGGGACCCGGGTCTGAAGTCGAGGTGTGAGCCTGCCTTTCCCAGCTCCGGAAGCTGCTGCCACCCGTGGCACTCCGTGACTGGTAGCCACGTGGCCCGCCTCTCGGCTCCAAAGTGTCTTCATACAAGGTCGCAGGGACACCAGCCCAGGGCCCACCTTACCAACCTCATCTTAACTCAATGATGTCTACAAGGACTTGAATTTGTCTTTTGGGGGACACAGTAGAACCCGTAACAGGTGCTTTCTGCAGAGTGGTTGGTTAAGTTCCCTCTTGGCTTATAAAAGGGGATAGGAGTCCACATCTCTTTGGGGAACAGCCTTTGCTCTCCTCCCAGGCGAAACGCCCGTGGGCTGCTGCTTTTCCCTGTGGCGCTCCATCAGGCATC
>RCUC01135830.1:0-41225 GCA_003697995.1 Taxidea taxus jeffersonii
CCGCCCATGGCTAAACTTGTTCCAGGGCTTTGCTGGCAAGTTTATGCTGCCGGCAGATTGCCCACCTGGATCCCTGGGGCCAGACCATCCGGGTTCAAATCCCCACTCCCCATTAACTAACCAAGTGTCCTTGGGCAAGATGCTTAACTTCTCTGTGCCCGCCTACTCATGTGACCAGGGCTAATCATAGGGTCTGCCTCCCAGGATTCTGTCGTGAGAGATAAGAAAATAATACATGGTTGCTCTCAGTACGCCTCCTGGCAAGTACGTAGAGGAGGTATTTCTGGGACACTGCGTAGCCAAGGGCTGGGTTCGCTGCGAACACTGGCAAGGCACCCAGTTGGGGATGTGGGTGCAGAGGAGAGCGTAATTGCCAAGGCCAGTGGGCGATAGCGTGGGTTTTGGAGTAGCCTGGGCTGCGTCCAGGCTTACCCGACAAGTTCCCCAGCTTTTCTGAGCCAGATTCTTGGTGGTGACGTGGCCATAGTGGTGCCGCTGCGGCTACTGTTGGGGAAAAAGCATGTTTCTCTTCCCTTCATAGGAAGCAGAGCGACTTCAGCTTCTGTCTTCTGAAAGGGTTGTTGGCCTGTCGAAGAGGAATGATTTTTGTCTTTCTTGCCACTTTCTCTTCCTGATAGGTCTTTGTTCTGAAATTCCACACCATCGCCCGGTACCAGCTCTCTGCCATTTTTAAGAAGTGCAAGCCCCAGTCAGAACTCGGAGCGGTGGAGACAGCCCTTCCCGGGGTGCCCACTGCCCCCGCGGCCCCCGGCCCCGCCCCCTCCCCCGCACCTGTTCCTGCCCCCGCCCCGCCTCCGCCCCCCACCCCTGCCACCCCTGTGACCCCAGCCCCTGTGCCTCCCTTTGAAAAGCAAGGAGAAAAGGATAAGGAGGACAAGCAGACATTCCAGGTCACAGATTGCAGAAGTTTGGTAAAAACCCTGGTCTGTGGCGTCAAGACAATCACATGGGGCATAACGTCATGTAAAGCACCTGGTGGTAATTCTGCTCTTGAATTATTTAGACATGATGCTTGCCACAGAGTGGGTTTATTCCCAGTAACTGATTGTGCTCTCTCTCTTCCAGAAGCTCAGTTCATTCCCAACAAGCAGTTACAGCCCAAAGAGACCCAAATTTACATAAAACTTGTGAAATACGCAATGCAGGCTCTAGATATTTATCAGGTAAGGCAGCGCCCTCCAGCCAGGCTGTCAGGTGTGGAGGGGAGTGGCCGGTGATAGAAGGGGTCTTCAGAGTCTCATCTGTTGATAGTTTGGCCGGCGGACAGTGTTTGAACACCTGGGTTTGCTTTTGTTCAGTAGCACAGCCCTGGGTTAACGGGGAGAAGCCTGACTTGTGTCAGTGTGTGCGCTCTGTGGGCCGGGGGTTGGGGTAAACGGACGGCAATAGAAACAAGATTGAAGCTTACTAAATTTGTTTCTGTTTGGAACCCTTAACAAAGCTTTTTTTGATTATTTTAAATATTTTCCAAAATTAAGCTGAGAATAGTGAATTAAAAGATGGGATGGGGCATTGATTATCTAATTGAAATGTTGTCTTTTAATTATGTAGCTGATCTATTTATGGAATACAGTCAGAGATGCCTGGTTTTATTGTCCATGGGTTTTCTCCCTGTGCTAGGTCCAGATAGCAGGAAATGGGCAAACGTACATTCGAGTAGCTAACTGCCAGACTGTCAGAATGAAGGAAGAGAAGGAGGTGTTGGAACACTTCGCCGGCGTGTTCACAATGATGAATCCCCTAACATTTAAGGAGATCTTTCAAACAACAGTCCCTTATATGGTGGAAAGAATCTCGAAAAATTATGCTCTTCAGGTATAAAACTCCTTTTTCATATGTTTTAAACATTAACTTTAAAATTATTATCTATGTGTTGAGTACTTGGCATTCTGTTTATTTTGAGGGTTTTCTAAATATGCCTAAGGATGTGCTCATAGAACAAAAAATTTAGTTTTTGAGAGAAAGCGCATGTGTGCATGTGTGAACGGGGGTTGGGGGAGATAGGTATGGTACAGAGGGAAAGGGACAATCTCAAGCAGACTTGCAGAGCCCAGTGCAGGGGCTCGATCTCAGGACCCTGAGGTCATGACCTGAGCTGAAATAGCTAACCAACTAGAGAGATATTGGGATACAGTATTAAAGTTATTTTGGGGGGCGCCTAGGTGGCTCTGTAGGTTGTCTGCCTTCAGCTTGGGTCATGATCCCAGGGCCCTGGGATCGAGCCTTGTGTTGGGCTCCCTGATCAGTGGGGAGCCTGCTTCTCCCTCCCCCTCTGCCCTTCTCCCCTCTCACGCTCAGTTTCCTCTCTCAAATAAATAAAATCTTTTTGTTTTTTTAATTTTTAAATTTTTATTTGACAGAGACACAGCAAGAGAGGGAACACAAGCAGGGAAAGTAGGGGAGGGAGAAATAGGCTTCCTCCATCCCAGGATCCTCGGATCATGACCTGGGCTGAAGGTAGACGCCTAATGACTGAGCCACCCAGGCACCCCTCAAATAAATAAAATCATAATATAAAAAAACAAACAAAAAAAAACCAAAACTTTTTTTTGAAATAACAAGCTATTTTGGATCAGTTTCTCTCATTGGTAGAAATTAAATATATCTTAGATGTCATCTCTTGGTATTTGTTGGTGAGGATAAAATAAGGGACTTAAGTATTTGAAGTGATCTATTCCATTCAATTCTCTGCAGATTTATTAATTTCTTTCCCCTTGGGGTGAATAAGTAATTTCTTGGCGTGTTTGATCACAGGGTTGATTTTGTATTTTCGGACAGTTCATTACTTTGTGCTCAAGCTACTGGGAGGAGGGGATTATTTTTGTCACACGTATGTCTTGTTTGGACAGATTGTTGCCAATTCCTTCTTGGCGAACCCTACTACCTCGGCTCTGTTTGCTACAATTCTGGTGGAGTACCTCCTGGACCGCCTGCCGGAAATGGGCTCCCACGTGGAGCTCTCCAACCTGTACCTCAAGCTGTTCAAGTTGGTCTTCGGCTCTGTCTCCCTCTTTGCAGCTGAAAATGAACAAATGCTGAAGGTAAAGCTCACAAAGCTCACTTAGATCCCGGTGTACTGTTGGTGTTGCTTTAATTCCCATTTTCACTTTTGCACAGATTGGAGTTACTCTTTTTATATATGTGAAGTGCTCTTTGAATTAATAAATATTTGCAACCAGTAAGGACCAGACGTGAAAAACATTTCATGTATCTTTGAGCAGAGCTTGATGTATCTGTGATTTAAAGTGAGAACTTCAGGATGCCTGTGGTCGGCAGTGGGTTGCCAGGAGTTTTGGCCACCACATAAATTTCTTTGGATTGATTACCCAAATTAGGAGCACATCGTTCCTATTTTAAAAATTGAGTGGTGGGAAGGAAAGGGGAAAAAATGTCTTCGTTAATTTCTCTCCACCGTTTTGTCACCCATTTGTCACTGTTTTGATGACATCAGGCATCCTCCACTTTAAGTCTTTCCTTCTCTGTGTTCTTATTTTCTTTGGCAATATAGAATATCTCAGTTCGGGACTATTTATTTCCCCCCTTTATATCAAGAATTCTTACCGATTTGTATTCCTTATTAAGACTGTCTTGGAGCGATGTGTCTCCTGACATTTTTGTGGATGACTAATGCCGTATAATTTGATTTCATCATTTATTTGATTTTAGCAAGTGGCTAAAAAATTTACCCATGGTTCCATCTACCACTGAAAACGCAGCAGATGGTATAACAGAAAACTTAATAAAAATTCACTTCCACTGAAGGCAGAATATTTTAATTCCTGCAGAAAGTCAAATATTATCACCAGTTGTCTCTGAAGAGTGTTGTCTTCCTGTAGGGGAATTCTGAAGAAGTACAAAATAAAAAGTTAATCTGGTTTAAAATGTTAATTTAAGTTACTATAATAAAGTGCTTTTTTTATTTAAGAAAAACCCACTTTTTTAATTAAGTAGTCCAAAACCTTATAATCTCAGTTTTTTTTCTCAGTTTTGTTTTTTTAAGGATTTTTTTTATTCATTTGAGTGTGAGAGAGAGTGAGAGGGAGAGCGTGCACATACACAGGCAAGCGAGCAGGGGGAGGGGCAGAGGGAGAAGGACAAGCAAACTCTGCGCTGAGTGTGAGCCGTACCTGCAGCTCAGTCTCACCACCCTGAGACTGTGTCCTGAGCTGAAATCGAGGGTCACACACCCCCTTATAATCTCAATTTTAGCAGCTTTTCCAAAACTCTGTGTGTATCATATTTGATAGTGAAGTTTCACTTCCCTTAGGGGATTTCTTGCATTTAGATTGTTATAGGAAACGGGCATCTTCATCTTGTTTGATGATTGAGTCTTGTAAAGGAAGTGACTGTATTCACAGGACTTGCAGGGCCAGCAGACCCTCTGGTTCCTGCTCCAGAGCGTCCTCTCTTCAACATCGGGTAACTGTGCGGTAACAAAAGAACCTATTAAACGCTTCTTTTGCATCGTTTTCCACCCCTGTGGAAACCAGAGTGTATTTTGAGAGAAATGAATTTGAGCCAAATAAAGCTTGGAAAGGTCTTGTTTTTCCTTTCAGAATAAAGTCATCAGAATTACCTTCCATTCCTGTTTGCCCTGAACCTTCGGCTTGCCTTGTGAGGGCGGGGCCCCTCCTCACTGAGAGCCTGTTAACCTGCCTTTTCTCCACTCTGCAGCCCCACCTGCACAAGATCGTGAACAGCTCCATGGAGCTTGCACAGACTGCCAAAGAGCCCTACAACTACTTCCTGCTGCTTCGGGCCCTCTTCCGCTCCATTGGGGGAGGCAGCCATGACCTCCTGTATCAGGAATTTTTGCCTCTCCTACCAAACCTCCTGCAAGGTCAGAGCGGTGACTTGGGTTGCCTTTTAGTCTTGTGTGCACGTAGGAGTTTGGCTGCCTGTGTTTGTGGGGTTCATCCTCTAGCCAGTGAAGGTCATGGTGAGGGGATGGATGTGCATGTCACCTGCCAGAGGGGTTGTGTGTGTGTCCATCCATCCATCCCCGCGCCCCACTCTTTAAAGGCAGTGGGACTTTGAAGGGAGCCCTCCTGCTCAGGGATGGACCTTCTTCTCCCTGCTCAGAGTGGAACAGAGTTGGAAGGTTTTCATCACGCTGGTCAGGCTTTGTATTTTTGTAGCATTTGGTAAGCAGGCCTGGAAAATGGTTTCTGGGGCTGCTTAGTAATAATACCAGGGCTCCTTAGATTGAAAGAGAATCTGAGTAAGACAGGGAAAAAGCAATTACAAGTTTATATTTTTATTTTGTTGCACATTTGCATAAGCAGAACCCTATAATTGCATGTAGGCAGGAATGCTTTCAAGATACGGAGCTAAAAAGGGGCTCCTTGAAGAGAAGCCATTTACAACATATGGTACTTAGGAGGCACTGGGAAATGGTTGACCATGTTGCCTTTAACATGGCCAGAAGTCCACCATCCATAATCTGACTTCCTCCTCTTGCACTCCCTACCTCATTGTGTTCAAGTGGGTCCCCTTCTGGGAACTTGGTCTTTCCCTCTCCTCTTCCTCCTTCTCCTCTGGACTCTGAATCCAGTGCTGCTGCTGTGTGATGCCTTCACCAGTGCCTCTTTTCTCTGAGCTCTCTCCATCCTTTCTGCCTTATCTCTGAGCACACGGGGCACGTGCTGATCGGACATGTTTCAGTTAGGAAGGAGCTCGGGGGACCCTCATGAAGAGTGGGGAATTGACTCTGTGAAAAGGAAGATCCTCTCTATTGATAGGAAACAAAAGTGGATTTTTTTTTTTAAAGAAAATGTTTATTTTATAGCAATAGCCCTCAGCTGTTGTCTGTTGAAAGCCTGATAACAGACTTAAGGTTGTAAACCTCAAGCTTGAGGGGAATGGATCTTATTGGTCTGTGTCTTTGGGTCTTGTTAAAAACATAACATGATTCTTATTTATTTTTTTATTTTTTGAGGAGTGGGAGGGGCAGAGGGAGAGAGAGTCCCAAGCAGGCTCCACACTGACCACAGAGCCCAGCATGGGGCTCTATCTCATGACCCTGAGCCGAAATCAAGAGTCAGACGCTCAACTGACTGAGCCACCCAGGTGCCCCAACGTAACACAGTTTTTATTTATTTAATTTTTTAAAAAAGATTTTATTTATTTGACAGAGATCACAAGGAGGCAGAGAGGGAGGCAGAGAAAGGGGGAGGGAAGGAGGCTACCTGCTGAGTAGAGAGCCCAATGCGGGGCTCGATCCCAGGACCCTGAGATCGTGACCTGAGCAGAAGGCAGAGAGGGGCCCCCATAATAGGCCCCCATAACACCGTTTCTAAATGATCTATGTATAATGTTAACCATTTCATGAAGACTGATGTTAAATATAAGCTAAATTATTACGTGTAATTGTGTGCAGCCTGCTGCTGTTACCATGAACATGGCTGACAGAAGGGGTCACGGTTCTAGGGTGGATTTAGCTAACGTGTAGATCATGTCCTCCTGTCATCACGTTCGTGGTGATAGGGAAAGGTGGAACTGTTACTTTGCACAGTTAACTGCGGCTGGTCTGGGCGTAACTCTGCTCTCGGTCATCCTCCAACCCCGTGTTTAGGGCTGAATATGCTGCAGAGCGGCCTGCACAAGCAGCACATGAAGGACCTCTTCGTGGAGCTGTGTCTCACGGTGCCCGTGCGGCTGAGCTCGCTCTTGCCCTACCTGCCCATGCTCATGGACCCCTTGGTGTCTGCCCTCAATGGGTCGCAGACGTTGGTCAGCCAAGGCCTGAGGACCCTGGAGTTGTGTGTGGACAACCTGCAGCCCGATTTCCTCTACGACCACATCCAGCCGGTGCGCGCGGAGCTCATGCAGGTAGGCCCGAGGTCTCGCCGGGGCCAGCATGGGGCAGGGCCAGACGGTGGGTGCTCGTGTGTCTAGTTTCTACTGGGAATTTTAGGCTGGTTTAGGTGGTTTCCAGAAGTGACGGGCCTGCACTGTGCCCCATGTTGGGCTCTTTGCAAGAAGAAGTGTTGTCGCTTTCAACTTCATGAGTCTTCTGGCTTAGGAAGAGAGGTGCAGAAATTCCCTGCATTTCGAGCAGACACTCGTTTTGTAGTATTTCCCTCTTTCGGAGGGCTCTCCCAAATGGCACATCCTTGTTCAGTGGATGTCCTGTAAAGGCGGGTGTTAACAGTCCTCTGTGCTGCCAGCGGGATCCTTTCTATATCCACAGAAGATCTTGGGATACCACAGTAAAGAGAAGCAGACTCCTAAGGGAAGCACAGGTGTCCACTTTGGGCTCAAAGGGAATGAAGCAGATAATCAAGGAGATTGTTTTATTGTTGTTGTTGTTTTGTTTTTAAAGATTTTATTCATTTGACCGAGAGAGAGACAGCAAGAGAGGGAACACATGCAGGGGGAGTGGGAGAGGTGGAAGCAGGCTTCCCGCTGAGCAGGGAGCCCGAAGTGGGACTCAGTCCCAGGACCCTGGGATCATGACCTGAGATGAAAGCAGACGCATAACCACTGAGCCACCCAGGCGCCCCCAAGGAGATTGTTTTGAAAACATTTTATATTTTCTTTTCATGAGAGTTTGTATAATATCAGGTTTCTCCTCCATGTTTTGCGGTCGTACTGATTGATAATATAGTTGGTCATTGTTAGAGGTTTAGGATGCCTGTTACTTACTCGTCTACCCCTTTGGTAGAGAGTATTTGGGCCCAGGTAGGGGTCAGAATGCTAGCTTTTTTTTTTTTTTTTTTTTAATTTTTTTTATTAACATATAATGTATCATTAGCCCCAGGGGTACAGGCAGAACGCCAGCTTTGTATGATGGAGACACCCTAATGCCTAAAAGACAGGAGTCCAGATTGGAAACTTCAGCGCGCACTTGAGGCCGGGGTTGAGAGACTTACCCACCAGTCCTGAAATGCAGACCCTGGGCTCCATCTAGGTGGGAGAGAATGGTCCTGGAGGTCAGGTCAGGGCCTCAAGTCCACTCTCTCAGCTGTCGTATGGAGAATTTGAGAGCATACCTCGAGAACAGCACTGTTGGTTCTGGAAGGCAGACTCTGGGTCTGACCCGGGTGTGGGTGAGCACCATGCAAGAGGGGAGGAGGAGGCAGGGATGGGCTCATGGGCCTCTTGCCATTCCATGAGGCAGACAGCCCTAAGGAGAGATCAGGGCGAGGCTACTTCCTGCTTTTGGAGATGCAGTAAACTCCCTCCCCCCAACGCCTCCACCCCGGACAAGGGTCATCTCTCTGTGGTCCCATCAACCAGCATTCATTCCCAATGCCACCCCTTCCTGGGGAGTAAAACAGAATTTCCCTCTCCTGAGGATATGTGAGGAGTGGTTGGGCTGGGTCTGGGAGTGGAGGTAGGGAGGATTAGCATCTCTCAACAGGTGTTCATTAAAGACAAGCCTTTTTAGGCCTTTGGGGATGGAAAAGAAATTGGAATTTTGCTTTAAAGAAAAGTTCCAAGATTTTATTTTGGCTATTGCTAGGTACTAGTATCCAGCATTGTTATGGAAGATGACTTAAGAAAATTGACTTAATTAGACAGACATAGTAATTTTTAGGACTCAAGATAGTTCAGGTGAAAGAATGTGAGAAGAACAACAAGTTCTTTGAAACTGTTGAGTGCATGTGGTCCTTAAACTAATTGTAAGTATGAGGCACACATCCTTGCCATGTGTTCCCATAATGCCGGTCCTGTCATGATCCGTGTTTCCCCTCTTCACCATCCTTTCTAATGTGAGGTTTGAAATGTGTAAGATAGGTTAGCTGCCCAGTTTTTAGGAATTTGTCACATTCATACATTATAGAGCTTAATAAAGGGACTAAAAGCCTGAGAACTCACCATCAAACCCCAGGGCAAGAACTTCACCGGTAATTAGTACTTCCCTCCCTGCTTCTGATCCCCTCGTTTTGCTTATGCTTAAACCATATGGTGCTTAGTTTTCTTGCTCCTGAGCTCTGTGACACTGATTACATGCTACCATTCGTATTTCAGGGGCATGGAAGGACATTTATGTTTTGTGTGCATTTTCTTTAAAGACAAAATATTTCTGGAAGGATACATAAGACTACTAACAGTGGTTTCTCCCAAGAAAGGGAAGTGCATTTTGGGGGGACAGAGATGGGAGGAAGAATTTTTGCTGTATAGTCTTTCATAACTTTTGGATTTTATTTGTGGCCCACAAGAATGCATGACCTTGGGAGGATTTTAATGGAAGTGTGTTGGGTTGTAGGCTTTATGGCGCACCCTGCGTAATCCTGCTGATAGCATTTCTCACGTGGCCTACCGTGTACTTGGCAAATTTGGTGGCAGTAACAGGAAGATGTTGAAGGAATCCCAGAAGCTGCACTATGTTGTGACTGAGGTTCAAGGCCCAAGCATCACAGTGGAGTTTTCTGATTGCAAAGCATCTCTTCAGCTCCCGATGGAGAAGGTAAATTTGGAACTTTTGGAAGTTTTGAGGAACTTCTTAAAGTTACTGTGCATTTCATTTTAAGAACGCTGATTTCTGTTTGAAAATATATAAATAAAAGATGTACTTTCTTGGGAGGGGATATCTTTCTTCTTTTTTTTTTCTTTAAGATTTTATTTTTTAATTTTATTTATTTGACATCGCTTCTCGGCCTTTTGGCTAAGATCAAGTGTAATTTTATTTATTTGACAGAGATCACAAGTAGGCAGAGAGGCAGGCAGAGAGAAAGGGGGAAGCAGGCTCCCTGCTGAGCAGAGAGCCCGATGTGGAGCTCGATCCCAGGACCCTGGGATCATGACATGAGCCGAAGGCAGAGGCTTTAACCCACTGAGCCACCTAGGCGCCCCAAGATTTTATTTTTAAGTACTCTCTGTTCGTGGGGCTCGAACTCACAACCCTGAGATCAAGAATCGCATGCTCTTTTCGACTCAGCCAGCCAGGCGCCACTTGGGAGGGAATTTCTGACTCAAAGTAGAAAATGTATTTGGGGACCAGCTTGGTTGGCAAGGGGCCTTTCATAACCCCAGGAGGCCGGTGGAGGTGTGCTGCATAAGAATTTTGTACCCTTGAGCATTTTTGTCTTTCCTGGTAGAGCAAGAAGTGATGTTACCCGGCCACCCTATGCTTGAACTTCATCTGTTCTGATGCCTGGCAGGCTTTACTTCAAGTGTCATTTAGAACCCAAGTTAACCCAAACTTGTCACTCCTGAGCACCTGCGTCTCTCCCATTCTCTACCCAGACCTGGCATCTGCTGTCTGTCCTGGCTCCTGAGCTCTCGGCAGACAGCTCTGCACTCTCTCTCCATCTGCCATTTATGAATTCTGTTTCACTGGGTAAAAAGTGGACAAACTATGTCCCCAGCATCTTGACAGAGTGTCCCACTCACTCTACTACTTTCACTTTGTTGGAAGCTGTTTCCCCCTCACTGACTGAGTCCTTTGTCAAGTGCATATTGTTCCACTTGCTTCTCATCTATATTGTGAAGGTCGACTCTCCCCCTTATCACAGAGCCAGCCTTCTTCCACCTGGTCTTAGGGCTTTTGTTACCGTTATCTAACCATTACACACCGGGTATTTTTTTTTAGAGTAGCCTTTTGTGTGCACCTTTGTGACTCCACTGTTCGTAAGCCAGATGCCAGCTGGATTCCTGAGCTCCTTGCAGATCTGGTCTTAAACCAGCATTCTGTGGCCTGGGGAGAATCGAAGCCTGCCCTCTGCTCAGGCTAACTGTGCTGTCACGTCGTAGCGTAGAGCTCTGCCTGTCCACCTGTCTTTGGACAAAGTTTACCCACGTGGTGGGTTCTGTGATTTTTTACTTATTTCTATTTATTTTTTAAAGATGTATTTATTTGACAGAGACCGAGACAGCGAGAGAAGGAATATAAGCAGGGTGAGTGGGAGAGGGAGAAGCAGGCTTCCTGCTGAGCGGGGAGCCTGATTCGGGGCTCGATCCCAGGACCCTGAGATCATGACCTGAGCCGAAGGCAGATGCTTAACCACTGCGCCACCCAGGGGATCCCCCCCGCCCTTTTTTTTTTTTTTTTTAAAGGAAGACTTTCCTAACATCTGGGAGGAACGATATCCATCATGGATAAATGTCCCCCTTGAGGGGCGCCTGGGTGGCTCAGTGGGTTAAAGCCTCTGCCTTCGGCTCACATCATGATCCCAGGGTCCTGGGATCAAGCCCCGCATCAGGCTCTCTGCTCCGTGGGGAGCCTGCTTCCTCCTCTCTCTCTGCCTGCCTCTCTGCCTACTTGTGATCTCTGTCAAATAAATTTAAAAAAATATTTAAAAAAAAATGTCTTCCTACAGTTATTTTCCATCATCACCTCAGTCAGCCTGTCCCTTCCTGAAGCCCATGCGTTGTCCCTGACCCTCCCCCAGCCTCTCCTGCAGCCCCATCCCATAGATGGGGGTCCTCTCCACACCTCAGGGGGAAGTGCAACCCTGGCCCTTCACCCAAGCCTTTCTCAAAAATACCTGCCGGAAAAATACCAGTTTTCTTCTAAGGGACTATAGTTAAAATTTAAATCCGTCTTTACACTGAAAGTTGCTGTAGTGAACATTCTGTGTCAGGAGCACCTTCCCACATTTTAGGGAATTTCCCTGATACAGGATTCTGTTTGCTTCGGCCCTGTCCGTGGCAAGGTGGGTATTGGTAGTGAAAATAAGGTACTTGACAGAGCCAGAAAATGTCTTTAGAAGTGGTTTTCCCCCAAAGAAGAAACCAAGTTTTGAAGATAGGCTTCCCAGTTCTGCTCACCCACACGGACTTGAGGTGTGCGAGGGGCTGGTTTGCCGGCAGCCGGCGGCCAAGGGCACGCAGCACCCCGCTGTGGCCGGAGGGGCTGCCGAGGCGAAGGGAAGAAGCAGCCTGGCCACGCTAAGTGCCAGTAAATCCCCATTTAGGTAATCCTGCTTTTGGCACACTTCACAATCCTTTCTTCTTTCGGCAGGTAATTGGCCCAAAGGTTACATTGATCCTTAGCCCCTTCCGAAATTATCCCCACAAGCCAGGGGTGACTCAGCAGGGAGCTGTGCTCATGCTCCGTGTGGCCATGTGGGAGTCTCTAGGGCAGGGCTGCTGGCCTGTCAGCCCCGCTCTGCTTCCTCACACATAGCCTGGGTAAATCTCGCCTCTGTCACATATACCAGTTTTTTGATTGATAGGTATGTAATTGTCATGGAGGGTGACTGGCCTCTTACTATTAAAGGCGTCACGTGATTTTGTGTCTGATCCCCCCTCTCCCCCCCCCCCCCACCACTGAACCTAACTGAATAGGATACATACAGTGTGTGTGTAGCTATGTGGGTTTTTTGAAAAAGTAAAACCCTCTTATCTTCTAAAGAGAGAATTGAGTGATCGTGTAATTTCTGCATCAGCTGTAGCTTCTGTGTTTCTCTGCTGTTGTAGGCCATCGAAACCGCTCTGGACTGCCTGAAGAGTGCCAACACTGAGCCCTACTACCGGAGGCAGGCGTGGGAGGTGATCAAGTGCTTCCTGGTGGCCATGATGAGTCTGGAGGACAACAAACACGCCCTCTACCAGCTTCTCGCACACCCTAAGTATGTTGGGAATGTGGTTCCTGCGATCCGTGCATCTTAGGACGTCGGGGTGCTAAGTTCCCATGGTACCTGCCTAGCGGTGTTTGCCTGGGCTTTTAGAGGAAATGAAGAGAAGGGATCAGCTGCTGGAGAATTAGAGTATACTTTAGTTGTCATGTTTCCGATGGTTGCCTCTCCCTGAGGTTGTCAGCTTCAGGAGGCAACGGTCCTGCCCTTTTTTCTCCTGTTGCTCGCTGGTGTATCTGTACTTCCTGGCACATGGTGGGTGTTCAGTGGGTCTTTCGCTCTTCTGGTCCTCCGTGATCCTTTCATTCCCCAAACATTTGTCTTGCGATACTTGTATTTTGCTCTTACCATTTAGGGCTGTGACTGAAGGTGATGGTCTTGTGTGATCGTGTGTGTATGTTTTCTTGCTGTGTTCCCCACATTTTCTTGCTGTGTTCCCCATACACATTTCACAGATGTGAAAATGTGTATTTTCACATTTCTCACGGCATCAGTGGTGGGTGGTACATGTGCCATCAGTGAGCTCTGTGACCTCGTCTGATTCTGTTCCCGTGGGGCGATTTTTCAGCACACGACGCGCGTATAGCTGCCATTAATAGCTTTTTTCATTTCTGTTTCCTCAATGATGGGGATTACTTCTTGGAATTTGGTTTAGTTAGTCATAAAAGATCCAAGTAAGACGTCAATTTACTTTAAAAACTGTAAAAATACTGAATCTGCCGCCATGTCATAAAATGGGTCTGATTCATCCCCTATGCTCGTATGAGGTAGGACATCCTGGATGTCTCCAGAACCATCGTGATGAAATTCATCATGTAAGTCCTGACGGTGGAATCATCAGCTCAGGACTTCAGTGTTGTGAGGATGGACTGAATTTTATCTTTCAGCTTTACAGAAAAGACCATACCTAATGTCATCATATCTCATCGTTACAAAGCACAAGACACTCCAGCTCGGAAGACGTTTGAGCAGGCCCTGACCGGGGCGTTCATGTCTGCTGTCATTAAAGATCTCCGGCCCAGCGCCCTGCCCTTTGTCGCCAGCTTGATCCGCCACTACACGATGGTGGCCGTTGCCCAGCAGTGCGGTGAGTGGGGCAGAGGTAGTGCTTATGGGACTCCTTGTGGTGCTTCAGAAACGCAATCAAGACGTTGTGGTGTTCAGAGGAGCGATTTGGCTGCTTGATTTTTGGCCTTTGTTTTCTGATTTCCCGTTTACTGCAGGATAATTGCTATTTCGGTGTTGGTTCCAACAGTAACTTGAAAACTGTTACCAAGTGTCTCTGTACAGTACACCCAGTGGAAGATTTTCACCCTTTGTTGTTCATGGAAACGGGTGGAATACTGTGGACACTCTTTGTATGAGACAGTTTGTGGTCTCCCTCGTTGCTGGTCTTCCCTCCCTCCCTGTGTTGCTTTCTAAGGCGCAGCCTCCCTCCCCGCCCTTCAGCCGGGTCCTCCGTGCAGTGCTTCTCACTGCTGTTCCCGACCTCTGCTTTGGGGTCCTCAGGCTCCAGATGGGGAGGGACCACTTTCGTTGATCTCCTTGTTTCTCTTTCTAATCCACTGCAGAGTAGTGCTCTTGCTAAAGATGTTAAAAGTGTCCCGACACTGCCCATTGCTATAGAAGTTTTAGAAGTTCCTGGACACTCCCGGTTTTGTAGCTCCCCCAACCAGTGCTGGTCAGTGGGCACACTCGAGCACTGCAGCAGTTTGTGTCCCTGAGGCCCCTCATCCTCCAGATGGACAAAGCCGCTTTCTCTGAACGCTGCAGAACACTAAGAACATTCCCCTTGTAGGTCTTCTTGCCCTTCTTGACCCGAATAGTCATTGATCTTAGATCGTTTCTCAGTGTCTCTCTGTTAACATCTTTCCAGCAGGCTTGTAAGCTTCTTGATAACGAACTCCCATCTTGCCGGGTACCTGCAAGGCTTTAATAATAAATAGATTGTTCTCTGTGTGAGCTGGGCATCGTAGCCAGGTTGCTTTTTTAATTATTATTTGTACATCAGGAATGTCCAGAGTGTAGCCCATACTCATTTCTGTGCTGTGCCCCTTGGCCTGTTTAATGATTTTTTTTTTTTTGTAAGGAGAAGATACATGGTTCTCATTATCATAGGAAAATCTGAAAAGAGCTCACTTTGTAATAGGAAACATTCAGAAAAATAACCTTAGTGGAGACCAGACCACTTAGTTTACAAGTAGTTGCAGTTTAACGGAAGTTGGCTGAAAGTACCAGTGCTGGCTTTTGTTGGGCTCCTAAGCTCAAGTTAAAAAATGAGATAGTTTTGGGGCACCTGGCTGGCTCAGTTGGCGCAGCATGTGACTCTTGATCTTGGGTTGTGAGTTTGAGCCCCATGTTGGGTGTAGAGATTACTAAAGAAATAAGCTTAAAAAACCCAAACTTCTAATGAGGTGGTTTTGCTCTTTGGGGGTGCATGGGTGGCTCAGGGGGTTAAGCCTCTGCCTTTCACTCAGGTCATAATCTCAGGGTCTTGGGATCGAGCCCCGCAGCGGGCTTTCCGCTCAGCAGGGAGCCTGCCCCCCCCGCCTGCCTCTCTGCCTACTTGTGATCTCTCTCTGTATCAAATAAATAAATAAAAATCTATTTGAAGGACAAGAACACGCATGTAAATAATTATCTCTTCTTTCTCTCATTCCTGCCGCCTCTCTTCCAGGTCCTTTCCTGCTACCTTGCTACCAGGTGGGCAGCCAGCCCAGCACAGCCATGTTTCACAGCGAAGAAAATGGGTCAAAAGGAATGGATCCGTTGGTCCTTATTGATGCAATTGCTATTTGTATGGCATATGAAGAAAAGGAGCTTTGCAAGATTGGGGAGGTGGCCCTAGCTGTGATATTTGATGTTGCAAGTATCATCCTGGGCTCAAAGGAGAGGGTAAGTTGGGCATGTTAGTGCTTGTGGGTAGTCCTTCTGGAAACTGGTTCCACGGGGGGCTAACAGCACAGTGTGTCTGTGTGTTTCTCCCCAGGCGTGCCAGCTGCCTCTGTTCTCGTACATCGTGGAGCGCTTGTGCGCATGTTGCTATGAGCAGGCCTGGTATGCAAAGCTAGGGGGTGTGGTGTCCATTAAATTTCTCATGGAGCGGCTGCCTCTCACTTGGGTTCTCCAGAACCAGCAGACATTCCTCAAGGCACTTCTCTTTGTCATGATGGACTTGACCGGAGAGGTAGGTGATGGGTGGCCCCAGACCTATCCAAGTGGTTCTAGAAGCTGACTTGCCAAGAGCATAGTTAGTATGAAGCCCTTCTGCCAGCGTGCTTTCCTACAGGCTTAGATTTCATTACTGCTGCTTTCACATGAGGACAGATCAGGATCCCCGTAGGCTTTCCCTGGTTACCTGAACATCTGTGTCGATAAAGAACCGTCCCAGACTGGAGCACTTAACACGGTGCCTCTGTAGAGGGAAGTTGTCCTTCTCGCTCTTGCCATAGGGCTAAATAGTGCATGTGCTGCAGGAGTTTCTCTGGAAGTTGCATTTCTGTGAAACTGTGCGCAGGTATGATGCACATAGTACGTGGTGGGTGTTTCCAGCTTCTCCATTTGGGAAATACAGGAGTTTGTCTATGTCGCCATTTTCTTTCCTGAGTGACGTACAGCAGGCCGCGGTGCCGTAGCCACTGAAGTACTGTGTGCAGGTTACTAAGTGGTCTCGGTGAACCGGCGGGGGTGGGGGTGGACCCACAGCGACAGTCCCTTTCATTCCGAGTCCCTGGCCTGCAGGTTTCCAATGGGGCCGTCGCCATGGCAAAGACCACCCTGGAGCAGCTTCTGATGAGGTGCGCGACACCGTTGAAGGACGAGGAGCGAGCTGAAGAGATCGTGGCCGCCCAGGAGAAGTCCTTTCACCATGTGACACACGACTTGGTTCGAGAAGTCACCTCTCCAAATTCCACTGTGCGAAAGCAGGCCATGCACTCACTGCAGGTCTTGGCCCAGGTCACTGGAAAAAGTGTTACTGTGATCATGGAGCCCCATAAAGAGGTGAGATTTCTGTCCTTGGAAGAAGGATAATTGGAGCAACACTTCTGAGACCTTTTTCCCTCCCATCTGACTTGAAGAGGACACAATAATCCGTAATTTCGTATCTGCTTCACCAGGTGCTATGTGCTCTCTTTGACCTCAGGGACGCAGAAGGCAATGCGCTGATGTTGACGGTTGTATCCGTAGTCATCAGCATCCAGAGAACAGAAGGCTGGTTTCCCGGGTCTCTGGCAAAATCCGGTCGCTCTTCTCTTATTTTAAGAGCGGTTACTTGGGAGGCTTAGGAGTTCAGTGTACCTGACATGTAACTATCCACCGGCCAGTTTTAGCGCATGGAACGTACCTTCCCTTCCCCAGCTAAAGGACATCCTAACTTTTCATCTCACGGCTTTCAGATTGATAGTCGCTTTAGAGTATGGTGATGAGCGTAATTTGCTCTTCAAGGGACAGCCGGTTAGTGGTGCTTCCCCTTGCCGCCCCAGGTCCTCCAGGATATGGTCCCGCCGAAGAAGCATTTGCTCAGACACCAGCCTGCCAATGCGCAGATCGGCCTGATGGAGGGGAACACGTTCTGCACCACACTGCAGCCCAGGCTCTTCACAATGGACCTCAACGTGGTGGAGCATAAGGTGTTCTACACAGAGGTAGGGGGGTGGTGGTGCGGCGTGGTGTGGATGGTGACGACGTGTGTCTGGTAACCTGTCTCTGTGCGCGAAGATTGGTCAGGCAGCACTCAGAGAAGGCACGGGTGGTGACCCCAGGGGACCGGCCCTAACCTGGCACAGCGCCCTGCGCAGGTACGTGACAGGAGGTAGGCCTGCTGACGGGAGCGGTCCCACCAAACGCGGCTGTGTTCTGAGGCCTTCTCCAGGGCACCTCACTCTGCGGAGCCTTAAGGACGTAATCTAGAGAAAGATGGACTCTCTGCTTTGACCACTCCCATCGGCTGGTGCCCAGAGTAGGACTGGCGCAGAGCGAGCGCCAGGGCATAGAATGTATTCGTCCCCGAGAACGTGCCGTGTGCTGTTGAGAACTTACTTCACACGAGGGCCATCATTTAGCTCTGACAGCTCTCTGTGAACTAGAGATGCCGATTGTTCTCGTTTGGGGCAGTGGCAGATGGCATCCCGCAAGTGTTTCTGTGAACGTCCTAGTATGGGGCGGTAGTAGGCAGAAACAAATCGAACTGTAGATACGGTCAAGTTCTGGCTGTTACTTCATAGAATACGGTAATGGTCTGGTGATCAATCCCAATGTGAGATTTTTTTTTTTTTTAAGACCCGAATTTTTTAAGACCTAAGGCATTGTCGGGATAGACGGAGGCAAAAGTCATAAGGAAGCAACTTCTTTCTGATCCACACTAAGTTTGAATTTCCAGTTATGAAAAATTTACCTCTTGAGTTTTTAAGTCCTACGTATTAACTTGGACATGGAATCCTCTGATCACATGGTCTAGCTTTGATCTTTTGTACCTTGTTGTATCCCTTGTGTAGGAGTCATAGGACCTGACAGAGGTGCTAGGAGAGCCGCCAGAGAATGAGGGGAAGTTTCCCTTTGCTGGTTCCAGAGGCAGATGTATCTTAACGTATGTGGAAAATTCCTCACTAAGCTTAAGACCAGAACTTGGTGGTGTTGAGTGATAGATCTCAGGGGATGCATCTGGTTTCCCAAGGGTTTATCAGAGCACTAGCTCTATCAGAACACGTGGGGGTCTTTTAAAAACAAAGACTCTCCTGAGTTCTCAGGTCAGACCTACAGGTGGACTGGCTGCAAGCTTCCCAGCTGATTCTGGTGCATGCTTGCTCCGTCTAGATAGAGCTGTGCGTACACACGTGTTGATACGGGAGGAGAGTTGTAGTGATGCGGTGGAGTAAGGTGGTGACTCAAAGTGCTGTTGGTACATATCCTTTTTTGCTGTTTGAGGTCTTTTACTAAATAGGAATCTTTAAGGGAAAAAGGTGACAGTAAGGTTTACTGTTTCCCCAGGATGTACGTAAAAGGGGGAAACGGTAGCAGAACAACATGCGTGATATTTTGTGTTTTCGATATATCAGTATATACTGGGGTATCATAAAACGTCCAGAAAGATAGCCACAGAGATCTCTGAGTTACAATATTCTCCGTGACTTTCAGCTTCTTTCTTTGTACTTCGCTGTACTTTGTGGGGGGAGAAGAAAAAGTGTTAAGCACTCCAGGATCGAATCACAGCACACGTTTGTTGGGCACCAGCCCACGGCTCTGGAAAGCAGCCGTGAACACAGAGGGAGACGTACCCGCCATTGTGCTTGCAGTCCCGGTGATCCCCGGGGTGGGGAAACCATGTTACAGTGTCAGAGTCGGGGAGAAAATGTCTAAGAATTTATCACACTTAATGAGGCTGACAGTTTGCTTGAGAGGGAAGCTCTGTCACGTTCAATATTAAATTCCCTAGGGTCTGAGTTTAGTTTGTCAGTTAATTGTGTTGCGTGTGTGTAAGATTGCTGTGTTTTGTTCTTTTCAAGGTTACTGTGTCTTCACAGAAAGAGCCGGCTAAATTAAGTTGTTTTATCTTTCACAGCTGTTAAATCTGTGTGAGGCTGAAGACTCAGCCTTGACAAAGCTGCCCTGTTACAAAAGTCTTCCGTCACTCGTTCCTCTGCGAATTGCGGCATTAAGTAAGTTCATGTGAATTAAGTCTGCAACAAGTCATGGGTACAAGGTGCAACAAGGCAGTGGCCTTTTGGGGGTTTTTATTTCTTGAGGTTCTTTCTAAGGTGGGACAGTTTCATTTGTCTCTTTCTTAAATGACATGATGAGGTGTCGATGGGTTGTATAGATGGTTAGGATTTAAACAGTTGTTTACTCTTACAAACTATGTATTTTACTTTATAGTGATTAACTCAGTGCTGTAGTTCACTGATGAATCCGGTACTGTAGTTGAAGAGAGTAATCCTAGTGTTCATATATTGCCAGTTCACCCAATCGGAGGCTACAGGAAGATACACTACAGCCTTCAAAGGCTTTTCAGTGGTTCCATGGCATTTGAGAATCCTGCTGTCTTTAGGCTTTCATGACCACCATCAGCTGCATTATTGAATTCTTACTGACTTGAATTCCTCTCACTTAGAAGCATCACTCCCCCCACTATTTTTCTTTTTGTGAATAAATACGCAGTAAAGTTTTTTTAGTTGACTTGGTCTTTTGCCTTGTTGATTTCTATACTCTACGTGAAATGTTGCCAGAATCCTCCTTGAATTAGAGGTGGACAGACTGAGAGGCAGACCATAATACCTGCGCTCAGGCGCAGGGCTGGGGTGTGGAAGACAGCAGGAGGGTTGGGGGAGGCTCTCTGCAGCCAAGTTTGGCAGCTTTGTTCTTTGGTGGTGATTCCTTTCTCCTGGCACCTCTCATGCAGTCCTCTTGGCTAAGAGGGGCATTGCTCTAGAGGATTGAGGTGTGTCGCCTTTTCCAAGAGCATTTGAGTTTTCAAAGCCTTGAACTCCCCCACGAAGGGAGGAGGCTGCCTGATGAGACACGGATAGTGGAAGAGAAGTCAGGCTGTGTGTGTGTGTGTGTGTTTTCATTCCCTCCCTCAGCACTAGAGTTCAAGGCCAGCCCTCTCTGTCACCTCATTGTGCATCTGCCCGCAGCTCAGCCGTCCTCTCACCCTGTGTGGGGATGTCTTGGGGAAGGGGTGTCAGTGGGTCCCCCCTCTTTCCCCCCTCCAGCCCTTCTAATATCTGGGCGGGGTTGTATGTGTCACGGCCTTTCTGAGAGGCTATTGACTTTCCTCTTAGATAACACTGAACGCATGTTAGGGGACCATGTGTTCTTTGGTCTTTCTCGTGGCCAGACACTTGGCAAGTGCTCAGTGATTCATACTTGGTGTTGGTTGGGAAGAGCCTTTAGATGAGGAAATTGTTCACATATGGTTTTCAGGTTAATAACGAAATTGTATTGATCTTTCTTCCTAAAGATGCGCTTGCTGCCTGCAATTACCTTCCTCAGTCCAGGGAGAAGATCATCGCTGCACTCTTCAAGGCCCTGAATTCCACAAACAGCGAGCTGCAGGAGGCTGGAGAAGCCTGCATGAGAAAGGTGAGTGAGTGGCATGTGCGTGCAAATGCGTGTGTGTTCTGTCACCGGGCTTCTTTCGGATCACGCTCACCTGGCTTGTACGCCTGGAAGTCTGCCTCGCGTGAATACACACGGGAGTCCAGTAATGTCTCTGCTTGTTTCCTAGTCACACTTGTTTAAAATATTCAACAGTAATGACGAGTCTCTGTTTCATGATACATTTTTGGAATGTATGTGGTTAATATTCCACAAATTTGCCGCTGGAGCCAAATGAGTTTATTCTGTTATAAAGTGTATTCTGTTGGCTATTTTCCTTTGTAACTTTTCCTTTTTTAAATAGTTTCTGGAAGGTGCTACCATAGAAGTAGATCAAATTCATACGCACATGCGGCCTTTGTTGATGATGCTGGGGGATTATCGAAGCCTGACGCTGAATGTTGTGAATCGTCTCACTTCCGTCACTAGGCTCTTTCCAAACTCCTTCAATGATAAATTTTGTGATCAGATGATGGTAAGCCAAATGCATTTATTTATTTATTTTTATTTATTTTTGATAGAGCACAAGTAGGCAAGAGAGGCAGGCAGAGAGAGAGAGAAGGGGAAGCAGGCTCCCTGCTGAGCAGAGATCCCGATGCGGGGCTCGATCCCAGGACCCTGGGATCATGACCTGAGCCGAAGGCAGAGGCTTAACCCACTGAGCCACCCAGGCGCCCTAGCCAAATGCATTTATTTTTTATTTATTTATTTATTTCTAAAATACTTATTTATTTATTTGTCAGAGAGAGAGAGAGAGCGGGAGCGAGCACAGGCAGACAGAATGGCAGGCAGAGGCAGAGGGAGAAGCAGGCTCCCTGCTGAGCAAGGAGCCCGATGTGGGACTCGATCCCAGAACTCGATCCCAGGACACTGGGATCATGACCTGAGCCGAAGGCAGCCGCTTAACCAACTGAGCCACCCAGGCGTCCCTAGCCAAATGCATTTAAACGTAGTCAGTAATCAACCTGAAATTTTAACTTATTTTTTTTTAGGTAAGTAATAGATAATGTGTATGTATATATATGTGGTTTAAAATATAGGAAGTGTGAAGAGGGTACTGTGAAAGTCTCCTCCCGTCCCTGTCCTCCAGCTGCCCACCTCCCCTGCCCGGGGACAGCCAGTGGTAACGGTTTCCTGAATGTCAGTCTAGAGATGTTTTATATTTGTAGTAGGACGTACATATGTTCTTTTTTTGTTTCCCTCAAAAGGAGGCACAATATACAGAGTTCTTACTTTTTCTGTTTGCCAGCAAACTCATCATTTCAGATCAGAGCAGAAGTGCTTCTTCCTTCTCTCTCGTGGCCGTGTACTCTTTCAGTACATGGACGTGCCAGAGTTCATGGCACCGTTCCCCCACTGATGGCGTCTAGATTGTGCCCAGCCTTTTGCCATTACAGACAGTGATGTAGTAAAAAACATACAGGAACTTTAGAAGTCTTTAGGGATTTTAAAATTACCAGGTAATTATGCAAATAAATTACCTATTTGACGGTATTTAAATTTGCAGTATAAGCAGGTGAAGGAGATTGAACTATTAATTTTCTTTTGCATTCAGTTTTGTTTCTGATAAGTAGAAGTTTATAAATAACTGAGGATTTCATGCTACATGACTGCAAACATGCGCGTATTTTTCATGCTTAAGTTTCTCAAGTGGTCTTTGGCTATTTAGATGCCTCGGGGGACGAGAGGCGAGCTGTTTTCAGAAGGGTTGTGATTTCTCTGGAAGCAGGACTGAGTTGCCTTGCCGTCTGTCTAGCCATTTTCCTCCGGTCCCCACCTTGCCCAGGTCCAGCCTGGGTCTGTGCCGACGGCGCGTTCGCAGCAGGATCTTCTGATGTGTCCTCTTCGCGCCGCGCTGGGGCGGGGGCAGCGCGGCAGTCAAGCACACGTTGGCCCTTTTGAGTCCTGTTTCTCAGAGCTGTACTAGGTCACTGAGCTTTTGTTTTTCCCCATATGATATGCTTTTGAGATTAACAGGTTAAGCCTTCAGTGTAATTTTAAGAGCTGAGAGACTCCACTGCGTAGAATGGGCATTCATGAAAACAACCCCCAAAATTGCCTTTTTAGAAGTTCAAACTTCTTGTTACTTGACCTTGAAGTCTCTCATGTGGGTATTTGCTATGGATAGTTCCCTACTGAGCTAGAAGTGAATTTATGTACAATGAGTGTTACTTTTTTTTGTGTGTGGCATCTGAAAGCAGAGTGCCTAGGTGAAGCAGCTGGCTGCTTCCTTTACCTTTGGTTTTGTTCCTCTCTTATCTTTGGTAAAACAGCTGTTGTGGTAAGATAGACTTTCATGAACCTAGATCTTGGTGATTATTAATCTTTGCAGAAATTTTACGGGCAAATAGCTTAACATACTAAGTTTCTTTGAAAGCACGTATATTTTAGTGTCTCTCAATGTGTGTTCTTTGGAGCACTGGCCCCATAAGTGTTTAGGTGGACTTAAGTGACCTGTCCCCAAGCCACCTTGACCACGGAATCCTTTTTAAAGCAACTAACTTCCTGTAGGGCTTCAGTGTGTGACGAACAGGTTTTGGACAGTGTGGGACAGTGAAGATAGTTCTATTATTTGGATAATCTTGTGGTTTTACCTGTAGGCTCTGAGTGCTTATCTGCCAGGCTTTGCTGGACACTATGGCTGGAAGGCTGGCTGCCATGTGCTTGGGCAGGCCAGAGTAGCTGTGGGTTCAGGGATCTCTCTTCTTGTACTCTGGCCACAGAATACAGGGTCTTACCACATAATGATTGTCCTGGTTCTGCACAGGAGGGAATTGCTTCATATTCGCATTCGTTTGTGCAGCCTCTGACGAGATGGGATCCATGCTTGGCCCATCCCCCAAACCCCTCCTTGTGCTCATTGCTCTTTTGCCGCATACAGCGGCCAAGCCTGCCTGTTGGTGGCTTCAGGGCCTTTGCATTTCCTTTTCTCTGCCTGATGTGCTCTCCCCTTGTGCTTCTGGAATGTCGTCCTCAGCAGGGTCCTCCGTGACCTTGACCGCCTTCTCCAGCTGATTCCTCTTCCTCTTCCTCTTCCACAACCTTTACCGTGACTGTGCCACAGCCGGCACCCATGTATTTCACCTTGCTCTCCCCGCTAGAACCCAAGCTGGACCGAGGATAGGGATGATGTCTGCCTGTTCACTTCTCCACCCTGGGGGGCCTAGCCTGCTACCTGGCTCCTCAAGGCTCTGCGTGAACAGGCGCAGCGCAAAGTAACGTGGTCATAGGAGCGCAGCGGTAAAATGCCGTATCGGAATGGCCAGGTTTCAGGACGTTTCCTGTTACATCAAGGTAAATTCAGCCTTGTGCTCATAGAACCCGATGCAAATGCCGGTTACTCCTCTAGTTCAGTGTTCAGGCTGTTTCAGATTTGAACACTGTCATCCTCACATGGAATATGATGGAAATTAATGATTACATATGAATTGAACACGTGTGAGAAGAATGTCTAAGGATGTTTTTTTTTTTTCAACAGCAACATCTACGAAAGTGGATGGAGGTGGTGGTCCTCACCCACAAAGGGGGCCAGAGGAGCGACGGAAACGTGAGTGACTTGTTTGCTTCTGGGAAGGGCACCCGTGCCACTGCTGTTCACAATGTTAATATCGAAGCAGGGCTTTTATTTTAATTAAAATCCCGGTCAGAAACCCAGTTTATATGATTATAGTCATGTAAATTGTTGAACATCTTCTACTAGCATTACATTTTTGCCTTTGTTTTTCTTAATTATTGAACATTCCTTTTTGTGTTTCTTTAAAATCTCTTTTTGTTCACTTTAATACGTTTTCGTTGATAAGAATTCTGGGATGCTTGTAATGTTAGTATTTTAATTTTACTGGTTTTGCTGCAAAGTGTGTAAAGTGTATTTTCTAGACTGTTCTTGGCAGCTGCTCTTTGCATGGGGGTGCATTCCTCAGCCGTGGTTTCCCATTGCTTCCCATCATCACTGCCTCATGAAACTAAGTGTAGGTTTCAGGGCTTCAGACACTGAGGAGAACGTAGCAAAGCATCACATAGACACTGGCGTGTATGTTGACCGGTCTGAATCCCCACCCCAACTGTTTGCCAAAAATAAAACGGCCAGTACTTGAAAACCCATTTTTATGGCTTTAAGGGAAAACTACTTTAGGTAAATTTTTTTATGTGTCTGATGTTGGTCATTTTAAGACTTCACTCTTAAAAATAATGGTTCTTGCTGTTTTGAATCTAATCTGTGTTATGTTAATATTCGTTTAAAATACTTTCCAAGTTGGTGACTGTCCAATTGGTAGGATCGTGTTTTCCCTAAGGTCCTGTTACATCTGGTGAAATTGTACAGCATGTCCTAACGAGGGGACGCTATAGCTCTTCAGAGGCATAATCAATGTGGCTTTTTGTCTTCCTCTGCGCATTTGTCGGATGCTGTGTTTCATCCCAACTTGGAATTTTTTTTTCCTTTGGCTTTATTATGCTTTGTTTTGGCCATTCTGTGTCAAGGTGTTTTGTTTATGTAAGTCTCAATTCCTGCTGCTTTTAAAAAACAGCCAACTAAAGCAAAACTAAACCAGGATTTTACACTTTTTTTAGGAGTGTTATACCACCATTACCTCTTGGAAGGTTTGTTATTTATACACAGAGGGAAAAATCAGGAACTCTTCGTGGGGGAGAGCAGAGTGTATATTCAAAGCCTAAACTCTTGGGAGTAGATACAGGTGCCTCTGTGCCTTTCCTCCCCACCTCTCATCTGCTAGGTATTTTTTGCTCTAAATTTTATATTTGTTTTATAATTTGTTAATTTTCTGAAACACACAGTTCTAGAATAAACATCGAACAACCTAGGGGGCAAGTGAATGATTTCCATTAGATCAGAAAGATTCCATCAACTTTTACGGCACGTTATTCAGAGGGCTTCTTGGATGGGGCAGAGGCAGTGGGCAGGAGACAGAGCTGTGGTTACTGGGAAGTCCTCCAGCTCCTGCAGAAACGTGTCATGACCATCCTAGGAGTCCACTCCCTGACCGGCCTGGAAACACCCAGCTCTGCGGGGGTGGCCTCAGGCCGTGGTGTTTGGGGTTCATGAGCAGCGTGCCCAGTTTCATTGCCTCCGCCTTTCTGCTCTTGAGCTCTGATCATTTTTTATGGATGTTCAGGGTTGGGGATGGATCTTAGATCGTAGTCTGGCCCCATTTGGTTGAATCCCAAAATAATATTGCATGATTGGTGAACCTACAACTGAAGACGTGTTAAATAGTTGACTATAATAAAACAAATAGCTTTTCTGTGATGCTGGGTACCCTGAAGATCAGAGCTTCGCACGAGCACTGTATTTTGGAAGGTTTGCTGCTTAGCGTTAAGCTCCTGGGGGAGAGCTCCTGACCCCTTGCCGGGCAGTGTCTGTGTGTGCGTACACAGCTTCCCAGAATAACCCAGCTCTCTGTGGGCGGCGTCATGGCCCGAGGGTCCCTCCGGGGGTGGGGGCTTCCCACTTGCCCCGTTTCAGGGGCTGAACCACCTGGTACTCTCCTGACTCCACTGGGAAAGAGGAAGAGCGTTTCGTTAATGTCAGTGCTGCACCTCAGATCCTAACTTACTCGAAACAGAGTTTTAAATGTATTTGCTTGCAATAGTTTCTCCCCCTGGGCCAGAATTCCGAAATTCCCGCTTTTTAAATTCGATGAATTCGCTTTTTAAATGCGCTGTCCTACACTCTCGGAAGGGCTCTGTTTTGACGTCTGGAGGGTGGAAGGTGCACCTTTTTGCTCCTGAGCATTTGCCAATTACTGTGTGCTTTTTGATAATTGTCTTTACTGTCTTGTTTCCCCTAATAATCCTTACTGTGTATGAGTATATGGGAAGTTTTTATGTAAATAACATAAATAGAAAAAAAGATGATTTTCCTCCCCATCCTCAGGAAAGCATTTCCGAGTGCGGGAGATGTTCCTTGTCTCCATTCTGTCAGTTTGAGGTGAGAACAACCCTATTAAAGTCAGTTTATGACTTGCACTGTGAAGAACAGTTTATATTTTTCTTTTCTGTTCTTTTCTTTTTTACCTTTTTGTTGCCTTTTTTCATGCTGTGATTTTTGCTTTGGTTCAGCCTGCCATGGAAGGGGTAGAGGTGAGAATCTCAGTGGAGGCGCAGGAGGGGGTGTTGTCGTATTTGGTTTTGCTGTGGCTTGTGGTTCTGTGGTGGACAGAGTGCGTTGTGCCTTGGAGTGCAGTGAGCCGTATCGTCTGTCTGTGGCAGAGTTGTCTTACTACCATTGCTGTGAACTGTCCGGATGCCACGCATGTTTCCTGTTAGGACGTTTTAAGCAAGATTCTAAGTTCCTTGGTTTTTCTACATGTCCGAATCGCAATATGTCAACACTGTTCAAGATTCGACTGGGTTTTGCGCTCAGAATGTTCGTATGAGCGCATACATCTAACAGCCTCTTGGGAGGACACAGAGACTGTCACAGAGACTGTCACACCTGCTAGGAGTTGGGAGGAGCTCTGTTTTCTTTCACACTCCCAAGTGCCTGCCTGCCTGGAGTTTGAGACCTCCTTGCCCCTCCGCGCCCAGTCCCCCCGCATCTCACGCTCACGCACACGACGTAGTCCCGACACTGGGACTTCGGACATTCAGACCCCGAGCTTTCCCTCTGCTGTAAAACGGGGATGATAACATCCGTCAGTCCTACCTTCCGGAGGTGTGGTGGAGACCAAAAGAAGTGATTGCTGGCGCTTTGAAAACGAAAACCTGTAACGCACAAGTGCTATTATGAGCACGCTGTGGTTTCAGAACAGAGCTTGCTCTGTGTGAAGACCTGGATATTCTGTAGAAGAGAACTCTACAGGAGAGGTGGGGTGACCCTGAGCCACGTTTTGTCATTTCTTCCCCAGCTCACTGTTTGGCCTTTTCCTCGGTAGAGGCTTTCGGGGAAGTATCTCAGATGCCCCTGGGGTGTGGTCCCTCCTGACGAGCGTTTATCATCCCCGTTTTACTGTGCTTAGTGTGACGGGCCTCCTGTTGCACACGAGGCAGGGCGGTACATCAGGGAGTCTTCCCTTGTCTGGCCAGGGCTCTGGTCACGTGGGGTCTCTGAATTGCAGATTCCAGACCGTGGGGACTGCCACTGAGAGCAAGAGCCATTGACCATTGAGCTCTTAGCACCTTAAAAAGTGCAGAAATCTTGGCATTTCACATTTTTTATATGCTTCAGTAGGAGTTTGTCAGCCTCATCTTTAGGCCTGGTTGACAAATGCTTAGTAATTTTCAGGATAAATACTTGACGTTGTTTTGAAGAATTTCTTTGTGCTAAGTTTTGAGGGCAGAAGAAATCTGTGCCCTCAGACCTTAGTGTATCGGGAAGACCCCATGATGTCACAGCAAAGCGGGGGAATTGTAACACTCTCACGGCCACAGGCACGCTCGTCCCCTCCTCTAGGAGGGGCTGGCGCAGGCAACCCAGCAGCTCACTTCCAACCCCTGGCCCTGTTCTGGAAAACAGACACAGCACAATCATGTCAGGTGTACACAGCTCCTCTCTCCTCTGTTGACAGATAAAATCTCAAGGCCAGAGGCAATTAGTTTCCTTGAGCCACAGCAGTAACCTGACATTGGTAACTTGTGGCTTTTTCCATGATAATTCTTCGCTTCTGGTGGCTAGCCTTGCGAATGGAGCTAGACCGTAGTAGGGTGTGTGGTAATGTTGGTATCTCTAGCTGGCAACATTAATTGGCCTATTTTGTAATTTCTGGTTTTCTTCACTAGGAAATGAAAATTTGTTCAGCAATTATAAACCTTTTTCATCTGATCCCAGCTGCACCTCAAACTCTGGTCAAGCCTTTGTTAGAGGTGGTGATGAAAACAGAACGGGCTATGTTGATTGAGGTAATGGTCAAACTCGGGGTTACTTCCGATCCTTTCTCTGTCTGCTGGCTTGTGATGTTTTTACTTTGTTATATCTTAGATGCATTAATCTAACAGCGTGAAGATGTCTGATGTTAGCATTTGCTTATGGCTGTAGCACACACCAGTTATAAGGGGGAGACGTGCCTCCTCCTGCCATGGTAGGTCAGTAGACCAACGAAGCCTCAAGCCCTGAGAAGACGCCGTTTCCCCCCGTGTTTTCTAGGCTGGCAGTCCCTTCAGAGAGCCTCTGATCAAGTTCTTGACACGGCACCCCTCACAGACGGTAGAGCTGTTCATGATGGAAGCGACACTGAATGATCCCCAGTGGAGCAGAATGTTCATGGTAGGCGCACGAGGAGCTGGAGTCAGGGATAGTGCAGTCTTGTGTCAGCCAGTGTGCTCTGAAATCTGAAATTCATAGTTCACTGTTCAGTGCCTCGGCTTTATTTTTCTGTCATGTATCTGAGCGTTAGAAACATCATTGTTGTGCATGCGGAAAGTTTGAGCGGAGGAATCCTTTAGGATTTTGGTGGTGGTAACAAATGAATGAGCTGCTGCTCTCTGCTCAGCCCGATGCTGAGGGGAGCCTGCTTTCTCTCTGCCTGCCTCTCTGCCTACTTGTGATCTCTGTCTGTCAAATAAATAAATAAAATCTTCAAAAAAATAAAAGAGAGAGGCAACTCAACCCCCATAATCACAAAGTATTATTACTGCTAAGAAGCACTTTTTTTTTTTTTTAAGGGTAATTATGGAGACTTTTTAGCCTGCCTGGAGAGATTTAGAAAGAAACTTAGAATTCAAAATATCTAAATCTTTTGTGAGTTTGGCCTAGCTTAAAATGGCTTGTTTTGTTTCATTTTCAGAGTTTCTTAAAACACAAAGATGCCAGACCTCTGCGAGACGTGCTGGCAGCTAACCCCAACAGGTTCATCACTCTGTTGGTGCCCGGCGGCACGCAGACTGCCGTGCGCCCCGGCTCGCCAAGCACTAGCACCATGCGCCTGGACCTCCAGTTTCAGGCCATCAAGGTAGCGTCTCTTCCCTGAGCACCTGAAATCCTGAAAGTTTAGGCAAGACACCCAGAGAACCCTGTCAGTTCCCTAACCCTGTCACTTCTTTGACAGATCATAAGTATTATAGTTAAGAATGACGACTCCTGGCTGGCCAATCAGCATTCTCTGGTGAGCCAGTTGAGACGCGTGTGGGTCAGCGAAACCTTCCAAGAGAGACACCGGAAGGAGAACATGGCTGCCACCAACTGGAAGGAGCCCAAGCTGCTGGCCTACTGTCTGCTGAATTACTGCAAGTGGGTGCATCTGTCTGCCTTCATGTCGAGTGACTTGTTCTGTCCAGCAGGTGAAGCCAGAGCCTGCCTGTGAGTTTGGGCTGAGCTGTGGTTCACTGGCCACATGTAGTCACGTTTGTTACAGAGAGCAGACTGGGACTTTGAGCTGTTGAAAGTCAACTCAGGGGCGCCTGGGTGGCTCAGTGGGTTGAAGCCTCTGCCTTCGGCTTGGGTTGTGATCTCAGGGTCCTGGGATCGAGTCCCGCATCGGGCTCTCTGCTCAGCGGGGAGCCTGCTTTCTCTCTGCCTGCCTCTCTACCTACTTGTGATCTCTGTCTGTCAAATAAATAAGTAAAATCTTCAAAAAAATAAAAGAGAGAGGCAACTCAAAGATTCTGCCTAGTCCTCAAGTGGGCCGGGACTTAGTCTGTGCTCTCGTTTGACCCCACAGAAGGAATTATGGCGATATAGAACTGCTGTTCCAGCTGCTCCGGGCCTTCACCGGTCGTTTTCTCTGCAACATGACATTCCTGAAAGAGTATATGGAGGAAGAGATTCCCAAAAATTACAACATTTCTCAGAAACGTGCCCTGTTTTTTCGCTTTGTGGACTTCAATGACCCCAACTTTGGAGATGAACTGAAAGCCAAGGTGAGTCCCACTGTTAGACGGTGGGAGCCGCGGGCATCGGAGCGCATTTCCTAGGGAAGGGAGGGCCAGTTCATCTGCTGTGTCTCTAGTGAAACTTACACAGCATCTGGCCTGTTGGTGAGGCGTTTGAGAAGCATATGGCAGGTCTAAGTGAACCAGTGCTGAGAAGTAGTTCGTTAGTATCCTTGTTTTTAGAAAATGACTTGTCGGACACGAGAAGAATAGACAGACTGATGTCACGTTTGCTCCTGTTTTATTTTCCCTTTCCAGCTGAGTGCTTAAGTAAAAGTCGGGATGATGAGTCATGCCCATGACTGAGCTCTAGCTTCCCGGGTGCAAAGTGACCCCTGGTGGTCCCGCCCACCTTCATAAAGAAATGAAGAGCATGGCTTTGCTTTCCTCCTTCATTTTTAAATTTTTTTTGTAGGTTCTGCAGCATATCTTGAATCCTGCTTTCTTATACAGCTTTGAGAAGGGGGAAGGAGAGCAGCTCTTGGGACCTCCCAACCCAGAAGGCGATAACCCGGAAAGCATCACCAGTGTGTTTATAACCAAGGTGGCGTCACTAATAATATGTTGGCACGAAAAGTAACTTAGCAGATGTGTGAGTGAGACAGAGAATGTGCACGTGTGTATGTGCACGCGCATGTGTGGTGGGTTCGCTGAAATAAGCGTATTTCCCTAAGGTTCTTATTTTCCATGATTACGTTAATTTCTAGCAGAGCGTTGTAATTCTTACTGGTACAGTTTTAAAGGCATCTTCACTTTAGAATGGACTGACTTCCCACACTTATAAGAGCCCAGTGACAAATAGAATATATGTCAGTAAAAACTCAGATTATCAGAGTTATTTTGTAAAAACCCCTCTTGCTGGTCAACATTTTTTAAGTAGTTTTCATCTTTAGCTTTGCAAAAGAATCTACCAAAACCAGTGGAAACATCAGACTGGACCTGGTTCCGCCGAGACCTTTTGTTGTCAAGTTCACAAAACGGTTGCTGTGGCAGCCGCACTGTCTGAAATTACCTTAGGTGTTACAGTCTCTGCGTTTTTATGGCTGCGTTTCCTGTTTGCACCAGAGGGGGCTTGTGTTTCCTTGAGAAATGCCTGCCCCGGGTTCCTCACGGGGCCTATCCCGTGCAGGTCAGGCCTTTGAACTTCGCTGGCAGCTGCTGTGTCGGCTGTGGAGCGTGCGGTTTATGCGCTGCTCGCTGTGGTGCTATGAGCCACAGGCGTACCTCGCAGCACGCGGCAGCTGCCTGAATGCCCTTGGGAAGGACTCAGTTTGTCACCCCTCTGTCACTCTTCGTTCTAGGATCCAGGTGGAGGGGACTTTTCCCATTGGCAGTTTATTGGTCCTTACATAGTCTTTGTCCCGTAAGACAGGCCTCTCTTCTGCAGTTTTCACCCCACCTCTAGGAATTCGAGCTGAGCCCAGGGGATCTTTTCAAGTCCCCATGGTGATACTTGCCTTATTCTGGGCAGCTGTGCTACCCTCTCTGGATTGTCTTTGGGGTCGGATGCTGCTGACGCGGCACAAGTGCGGAGCTGGAATTTGAGTGTTGGAGGAGGACCGATGGCAGCAGGCAGGTGGGGGCCCAAGGGTGGGGCCGTCGGTGAGCCGCCAATCCAGGGAGAGGGGGTTTAGGGGACTAAAGGGACCCTGATGAAAGCACAGTTGCGGGGGGACTTCAGCCTTTCAAGAGCTTTCTGGTAGACGGAGGGGAGTCAGGAAGCCCACTTGAAGGCTGATGCCAGCGGTGCACCAGATTCAGGAGAGACACGTGGGGTGTTCCTTGAGGTGTACTTCTGTTCTTATATTTATGAAATGCAGGAATCTATCTGATACTTGATTACATGGAAAACTGTAACAGTTTCTCTGTGGAGATATGTTTTCTGGGTAGCATTTTCTGATCACAATACTGAAAAATCAGGACAAGATCGTTAATAACTGACTAGGAAAAAATCCCAATTACTTGGAAATTAAACTCCGCCCTGAATCAGTTACCTTGTATCAAAGAGGAGGCCCTCCTTGTCCCCTCAGGTTCCTTCACCCCCTACAGGGGGTGCCTGCCCTTCGGCATTGACGTAAATGCAGTGAGTTTCTAATCCATGCACGTGAAAGGAAAATTGATGTGACACCATCGCTTCCCTTGTGGTAACACTTGATGTTACATGTGCACATATAGTGTGTGTGTGTGTTTGCGCGTGTGTGTGCTGTAAAAGCTTAAGCTTGTTGTAGAACCCTTTGTAGGTTGCAGCATTCAGGGCCAGAAGTGACTTCTTTCCTTGCGTGCCCCGCAGGTGCTGGACCCCGAGAAGCAGGCGGACATGTTGGACTCCCTGAGGATTTACCTCCTGCAGTTCGCCACGCTGCTGGTGGAGCACGCCCCGCACCACATCCACGACAACAACAAGAACCGCAACAGCAAGCTGCGCCGCCTCATGACCTTCGCGTGGCCCTGCCTGCTCTCCAAGGCCTGCGTGGACCCGGCCTGCAAATACAGTGGCCACCTGCTGCTGGCGCACATCATTGCCAAGTTCGCCATACACAAGAAAATCGTCCTCCAGGTGCCGCGAGGCTCCCTCCTAGCCTCCCCCACCCCACTCCTCCCGACACTCCGTGGGCTTATGCGCATGAGCACGCCGCCCCCTCCCACCGACACTCTGTGGACTTATGTGCATGTGCACGTTGCCCGCTCCCACTGTCGGGGCCGCTTTTCCTGTTGCCTTTCCTGAAACCATTAAAAATGCTCCTTTCTGCCCTCTTTAAGCTCTCTGAGCTCTCCTGTGACTGTGCATTCTCTCCTCCCTCCCCAGTTCCTGCTCTGCTCTCTTGTTCCTCTGCAGCCTTGCTGTTGAAACAACAAAATGTCCCCTTTGTCCACCTCATGCTCCTCTACACAGTGCATTCTGGCTTCCATTCTCTGGTCTGCTGAAACTCTTCTGGAAGGGCCCAGCCCACTCCTTAGCTAAAGACCTGAGATGCTTCAGAACCCTCATGCTGTCTTGGTCCTCTGCTGACAATGAGAGATCTTCCCAGAGTCCCTCAGTGGTTTAGGCCTTGATGCCAGGCAGCTGTGGGTTTGAGTTTGTTTTTTGCTGTCACAATTCTTATGACCCTTCTTATGATCTTATGTGTAAATTATTGTCTCTTAAGAGTTAAAGGTGGTGATACACTTCAGCACCCAGTGTGTCCTATTAACATTTTATAAGTGATCGCCCTTGTCCTGTTCTTTGAGGTCACTTCTAAATGTTTTGCTCTGACTCCTTGTCTTGTGAGTTTCTGTGGTGGTAAATCCAAGACCTTGACAGAGCCCAGGGCCTTAGACATCACCTCTCACAGGCATGTCTCTGTGGCGCTGTATCCGCCCAGCCAGAGACACAGGGACCAGCCCTGACACTCTCTAGCTCCCCCAGGGTCTGGGCTTCGGTGAATCTTACTGATTTCCAACACCTGTCCTGTCCTGTCCTGTCCCCTCGACCCTCCGCATCTGTCAGGTAGTATTTGTGTCCTGTGACGTTACTGATGTCAGGACGTCACCTCTCACTTGTACTAGCCTAAGACTGCCTCTGATGGCAGCCCCTTTTGCTCCCTTTGCCACACGGTGGTGGGAAAGAAAGGGTCTCTGCTTCAGCTGACAGCCATGGGTTACAGGAGAGCAAGTCCCTGCGGGGAGCTAGGTCTCACTCATCTTTGTGCACTGCACGCTAGCCAGGTGTGGGCCCAAAGTGAGTGCTTGTTAGGAAGAGAACGAATGTGTTCATCACTCAAAACTTAATGAAAAAGGAAGCAACTGTGTTCTTTCCTAATAAGACAGCCGTGAGGAATTTTATAAAAATCATTTTGCATTTATTTTTTTTTATTTTTAAGATTTTATTGATTTATTTGACAGAGATCACAAGTAGGCAGAGCAGCAGGCAGAGAGAGGAAGAAGCAGACTCCCCGCCGAGCAGGGAGCCCTATGTGGGGCTCGATCCCGGGACTCTAGGATCATGACCTGAGCCGAAGGCAGAGGCTTTAACCCACTGAGCCACCCAGGCGCCTCTCATTTTGCATTTAAAAAAAAAAAACCATTTTGCAGAAATACCCTGCCTTGGTTCAACAATTGGGTTTTTTCTTGTTTCTCTGAGTCTTCGTTCTCATCCCATGTAAGAATCTCTCCTCTGCGTTAGGTATTTCACAGTCTGCTCAAGGCCCATGCAATGGAAGCCCGAGCAATCGTCAGACAAGCGATGGCCATACTGACCCCGGCGGTGCCTGCCAGGATGGAGGATGGGCACCAGATGCTGACCCACTGGACGAGGAAGATCATTGTGGAGGAGGGCCACACGGTCCCTCAGTTGGTTCACATTTTGCATCTGATCGTGCAGCATTTCAAGGTGTGTAGAAAGAAAGCAGTGTAGACGGGGCTGTGCGGCATGTTCAGGCATGTGCTTTGATCTTTGCCTCTCTTTAATTTCTGGGGTAATAAGGTGGCTGTTCATCTTTTAGTAAAGTTACTTCTGGTCCGTTGATGCGTGTGTGTGTGTGTGTGTGTGAGAGTGAGTGTGAGTGTGATGGTGGTGTAGAGACTGCGTCCCAGGTGTCTGCTTCTGTCTAGGACTGTTTTTCCTGTAAGGACATGGGCAACTGTGAGTACCAATGACTTAGTGCTTTGGAAGGTAGTCATCGTGAGCTCTTGGTTTTGGTAACTTGGCTTGAAGAGTTGTTTGTGTCATTGGCACCTCCTTCTCCAGGGCCAAATGCCCCACTCTATTAGATCGATTCAAATGTAAACATTTCCTGTAGATTTCTGGTGGAGGAGAAATTTCTTTATGGCCAGCTCTTTCAGAATCGGAGATTTGCCTCTTGGTGTGGCTGAATGTCTGTGACATCAAGTCTGAAGTTTTGGTACATGGTAGTAGTCTTGCCTACCTAAAGAGAATTCAGTGTTTCAACACTTTTTTTTCCTCATGATTTTTTTATTCATTATGAGAGCGCACCTGCATGGGAGCATCGGGGCGGGACAGAGGGAGAGGGAGAAGCAGACTCCCTGCTGAGCAGAGAGCCCCAAAGGGGGATCATGACCTGAGCAGAAGGATGACGCTTAACTGACTCAGCCACCCAGGGGCACCCCTGTGTTTCACCATTCTTTGAAGATGGTACTAAAGGGCTGAAATACAGTGTTCTCTGGGGACTCAATGAGGGGCTGGGGTGGGGGTGGGGTGGTAAACGCCCACGCACGTCCACCGGGGGATGAGAATTTCCTCGCTCGGCTGCGGGTAAAACGCTCGGCTGTGGGTCTTGAGCAGGAGTCCGCGTTAAGCACATGTGTTTATGCGCGTGTGTGTTCACGTGTGCTCGGGTATCGGAGGCATGATGCGACCCTGTGCCCACAGGTATACTACCCGGTGCGACACCACTTGGTGCAGCACATGGTCAGCGCCATGCAGAGGCTGGGCTTCACACCCAGCGTCACCATCGAACAGAGGAGGCTGGCCGTCGACCTGTCCGAGGTCGTCATCAAGTGGGAACTACAGAGGATCAAGGACCAGCAGGTATGGCTACCAGACCTCTGTCATCCCAGATGGCATTTCTTCTGCTTTGCCCTAGAAATCAGTCACTGAGGTCACGTGTGTGTGTGTGTGTGTGTGTCTGTTTTTTTAAGCCGGATTCGGACATGGACCCGAATTCCAGTGGAGAAGGCGTCAACTCTGTCTCCTCCATTAAGCGAGGCCTTTCGGTGGATTCCGCCCAGGAGGTGAAACGCTTCAGGACGGCCACGGGAGCCATCAGCGCGGTGAGCACATGGGCACGTGCCCTCTGTGCTTGCTTTCATGGGGTCTTCCTCGGGAGAGTTCATTTATTCCACGAATTGTCAGTGTGCCTCAGTACCCAGCACCATGCCCGAGACACAGCTGGGAAAGGCTGTGCTCAGCAGGGGGGACCCCAGTGACACCAGCTTACCCTCTGTGTTTCCCAAGTCACCAGACAGCGTTTTCTTAATCTACGTTTAATACCCTTAGAGTTCAGACGAGAATGGTTCATTCCTTGCAGTAAGACACTGAGAGAAACACTGTAGGGTAAGAAGATTGACATTGAGAAGGTGCACCCGTGTTGTATTCAGTTTTTTTTTTTTTTTTAAAAAGATTTCAGTGTTTTTTTTTTTTTTTTTTTTTTTTATTTATTTGATAGAGATCACAAGTAGGTAGAGAGGCAGGCAGAGAGAGAGAAAGGGGGAAGCAGGCTCCCCGCAGAGCAGAGAGCCCAATGTGGGGCTCGATCCCAGGACCCTGGGATCATGACCTGAGCCGAAAGCAGAGGCTTTAACCCACTGAGCCACCCAGGCGCCCTGTATTCAGTTTTTTAAAAGATTGTCCCATTTTGTTGGAGGGCACCACCGAGAGGGCCCTGGGGATGCTCACTCACCTCGCGCCCCTTGTTGAGGTGATGACTCTGTCTCTTGCTGCCCCGGTGGAACTGTCCCTCCCCTTCCCATTCCTCCCGAGCACATGGTTTCTGCATCCACCTGTGTTTGGGAGGGTTTCCTGGAACCACGGGAGGTTTTGTCCATTTACATGTCTGCCCATGGCAGTGGCAAGCTGCTCTTCGTGGCACGCGCCCTGCCCTGCCGGCTTGCTGCGGAGCCTCCCAGATCCTCTCCCTCCTCTCGCGCTGCCCTCTTCCACACGAAGTTCACAGAGCAGGGCACCCACGGCTCTCTTACCAGATCGAAGTCGGGGGAGCGCCCAGAACAGCGTCTGCCCCACGAGCACTGCGTTCTGTGAGCTGGCTGCACAGGTCTGCGCCCTGCGTTGGGAATGCGTCCTTGAATATGTTCTTCCTGTCTCTCGTAGGTGTTCGGGAGGAGCCAGTCGCTGCCGGGAGCAGACTCCCTTCTTGCCAAGCCCATCGATAAGCAGCACACAGACACCGTGGTGAACTTCCTCATCCGCGTGGCTTGCCAGGTATGGCTTTCTGGATGTCTAATGCTCAGGCTTCTTGAGAACAAAGACTTCTTAGATTCCAGACTGCTGGGTCTGATAGAAATGGACAAACCAAGGTCTGAGGCTAGCTCTCTTGCTTTCGTACCAGATTCCATTGATTTCATGACATGCCAATATTTCTGAAACCTGCTTGAGTTTTATGAGTGATAAGATTTTTTAAAACCATTTTTTTCTTTCCGTGGTGATAATGGCATATTTTAAAACTGGGCACATTATTTAATCTCCAAGATATCTGTCTCCTAAAGGTGCTGCTGGCATGATCCAACGTACATAAATTATATACGACATTTAGTAATTTAAGTACCTTTGACACTTGTGGTTGTTATTCATGTCAGTATACATTTTCATGGATTTGCTGGAAATCTATTTCTGAAATTTTCCTAAGTAGTTTTTTTTTTTTAAGAATCTGGGAATCTTCAGTTTGTGTCATTATTAAATGGAATATTAGGTCTCGGCATACTGGTGAGGATTTCAGAGTACTGAGAAGAATCTGCGAAGTGATCGAACCAGTCCCTTCTTGGTGCTCCGGCGCGCTAGGCACGGCCCAGGAGGTCCATGGTGGGGAGCTCAGGCCCTGTTCTGGGGAGCTGCCCGACACTGATCCCTAGCAAGGGAGCAGGGGGGCCCCATCCGAGAGGGTCCCCGAAGCACAGGAGGCCCCGTTGAGTCAGGCGGGAGAGGGGATTGGGGATGGGGAAGCTGGGCTGCACGGGCGAGAGGCAGTCAAGACGGAAGATGAACACAGTGACATGGGGCCTTGAGTCTGAGTGCATTTCCAGGTCAACGACAACACCAACACCGCCGGGTCTCCTGGGGAGGTACTGTCTCGCCGGTGCGTGACTCTCCTGAAGACAGCCCTGCGACCGGACATGTGGTCCAAGTCTGAGCTCAAATTGCAGTGGTTCGACAAGCTGCTGATGAGTGTGGTGGGTGCCTGTGTCTGTCCCTTGCTCCTGGGCCACCGAAACCCCAACCCTCCTGTCCCTCAGGCAGTCATGGCCACTAAGGAAGAGGAGGGAGTTTCACTCCCTAGAAAAGATTTTAAAACATCAGTTTGAGCCCCCAGCCCCAGGGGTGGAGCTTTGGAGACATCATAGTTTTCTTGCCTATTGAGGTCTCATTTCTTAAACTGACCTTCTGGCTGGATCGGGATAAACCGTCTCAGTTGATTTATGTGACAACCTCTAAAACAATTGTGAGTTTTTAAAGGGGACATGCAGTTTGTTGTTGAGCACTGTAAAGTCAGGTGGCAAAGAAGTGAGCGCCCAGAGCTAATTTGGTGGGTTTTTTATTTGGTTCATTTCTGTAAAAACCATGATCCTGTAATTTTTGGCAGCTGCAGACCCATTTTAAACCTTTGTTATATTGCCTCAGTTTTTTGAAAAGTTATAAAGATTCCCCGTGCTATGAAAACAGTGCGTTCACAGGCTGCCTTTGTGTAGTACATGCTTTGATTCTAACTATGTAGCACTTCTGGATTTTCTGCAGATTTCTTTCCTCTTTTTCAAAAGTCAAATTACTTTCCTCTCACGCAGTCACGGTTGAGTCAAGTTCAGCCATTAGTGGACAGCCTCTGCCACGTGATAGGCTAACATTTTCATGATGTGGTGTGCTGAGCTCATAGCACCTTTTCACATTTTTCCTGTAGTGAGTGGAAGATTTTATCTCAACCCACTGTGTGTGCATCTGTATGTGCAAACCACAGAAACAGAAGTTTCAGGGAGCAACCGTGCACTCAGTGTTCTATTGTTATTAATGTTAGTGTCATCTGTTAGATTGATTTCATGATCCACCATCTCAAAGATACTTCCTTTTGGGAGGATATTTGTATTTTAAGTAAAAAAGATCAGAGAAGTGAAATTTGGTGATTGCTTTTTTAGACCAGTTTTAGGGATTTTCAGTTCTTTTTTCCAAGATATTATTTTATTTTATCTTGCTTTTTTTGAAGATTTTATTTATTTATCAGAGAGAGAGAGATCACAAGTAGGAAGAGCAGCAGGCAGAGAGAGAGGGGGAAGTAGACTCCCCGCCGAGCAGAGAGCCCGATGTGGGGCTCAATCCCAGGACCTGAGATCATGACCTGAGCTGAAGGCAGAGGCTTAACCCACTGAGCCACCCAGGCACCCCCAAGATTTTATTTTTAAGTAACCACTACACCCAACATGGGGCTTGAACTCACAACCCTTGAGTGTCACATGCTGTACAGACTGAGCCAGCCAGGTGCCCCTGATTCTCACCCTTTGATATTATTAGTATTTCTCGTGAGCTTTTTTTTTCTTTTTTCAAGGATTTCATTCATTTATTCAACAGACGGAGGTCACAAATAGGCAGAGAGGCAGGCAGAGAGAGGGAGAAGCAGGCTCCCCGCTGAAGAGAGAGCCCGATGTGGGGCTCGATCCCAGGACCCCGAGACCATGACCTGAGCTGAAGGCAGAGGCTTAACCCTCTGAGCCACCCAGGCGCCCCTTTTCATGAGCTTTTGAAAGGATGTTTAATTTTCAGTTTTGCCTGATTTGTGTTTCTGTAACGGACCGGACTAGAGGAGTGGTGCCATCTGTGTGTGACCTGTGTTCTCATTCCAGGAGCAGCCTAATCAAGTCAACTACGGGAATATTTGCACGGGGCTGGAAGTGCTGAGTTTCTTGCTCACCGTCCTCCAGTCTCCGGCCATCCTCAGCAGCTTCAAACCGCTGCAGCGCGGTGTCGCCGCATGCATGACATGCGGGAACACCAAGGTCCTGCGAGCGGTCCACAGCCTCCTCTCCCGCCTCATGAGCATTTTCCCGACAGAGCCAAGTAGGTGACGCCTGCCCTGCCGCCTGAGTGGATGGGAGGGCACGGAGCCTGTCACTTGAGAGTCTCATCCTCTGGTTCCCGTAGAGAGCGTTTTATTGTCCCTCTTTGTGCCTTCAGCGTTTCTTTCCTTTTTTGTTTAGAGTTCATCTAATTGACAGAGATCACAAGCAGGCAGAGAGGCAGGCTCCCCACTGAGCAGAGAGCCCGATGCGGGGCTCAATCCCAGGACCCTGAGATCATGACCTGAGCCAAAGGCAGAGGCTTTAACCCAGTGAGCCACCCAGGCGCCCGTCAGCGTTTCTTTAAAAAAAAAAAAAGGGACATAAGCTTTCATGGCATGGTATTTTTGTCTTACTTTGGAAACGCTGTTTCTCATTAGCCGAACCGTGACGCTTCCTTAAGGCAGTAAAGGGGAGCTGGGTTATAGTGTTCGGTCAGATGTCGAGCGGCTGCCAGGGTCAGGTTTTGGCGTATCATAAATTAGCGTCTCTTGAGCGTGTTCCCGTAAGGCTTGGGGAGAGAAGACGGCACTTACCTTGGTCGAGTCAGAAGCAGCCAGAGAAGCATGCGCCCTGCAGCAGGGGAGACCGGCCCGGGCCAGTTGCTCCAGTTCCTAAGATAACTAAAGCTCAGTGTCTGGTGTGAGGAAGGTCGACCTCCTGGAGCCCAGATGGGCCCGAGAACCCAAACCACAGGGCCCACCTTCTCGCTTCTGTTCCAGGCACTTCCAGCGTGGCCTCCAAGTACGAAGAGTTGGAGTGCCTCTACGCGGCCGTCGGGAAGGTCATCTACGAGGGACTCACCAACTACGAGAAGGCCACCAACGCGAACCCCTCCCAGCTCTTTGGTGAGTGTGGCCTGCCCTGCTGTTTCTGACAGCCGTTCCATTTGGCATGATCTCTCTGTGCTCTCCGTCCAAGCTTTCCTTCTGGGAAGGGCTCGGGATTTCGGGAGGAGCTATGAGCTGACGTGTGCTGAGGGTGTCT
>ML103119.1:0-17239 GCA_003697995.1 Taxidea taxus jeffersonii
AAAAAAAAATAAAATTTAAAAAGAAGAAGAAAAAAAGTAAGACTCTTGGATTGTTTGATACTCTGTTAAGAGAAGTTGATCACATGGAGAAAGGTTGACCTTTCTCACTTATTTGATGTCTGTGGTTATTACCGCCTGTCAGTTTCAGATCACCCTTTTTTCCTGCTCTTTGAAAAATGGATGTAGGCCTTAAATGGGTTTTCTTTCCTAGCTCGCACTGAGGCTAGAGGGTACTGTCAGTAGAGGGTGCTGGAGACACAATGCAGGAGGAAAAGAGCTTTGCTTCTGAATTCTGGCGTGCTTTGGCCGTTTCCCGCCGCACACAAGACTCCTCACAGCTTCTCCAGCCCCAGACTCCTGCAGTGCACGGTTTCTCCAGCATCTAGTCCTACAGCGCAGCGCAGCGCAGCGCTTGAAGCTTCTCCAGCACCCAACTCCTGCTGTGCGCTGTAGCCTGAGGCGCCCCCTTGCAAGCTGCTTGGGCAGTTTTGTTAAGGAGTGCCTCAGGCAGGTGTAGCCACGTGATCATTTTTCACCCAACACTCAGTAGGCGGATATCCAGCTAGTTCCACTAGGGGGCACCACAGCAACTTCTCTGCTGGTCAGTGAGTCACAGAGTTAGACAATGCACCTCACTCATGACTGAGGGTGAGGGCACTTGGCATGCTCTCTAAGCCCTGAAGGTAGTAGCTGCCTCTGTTATTTGCTATTTCTATATTCCATATTCTTTTTATGTCTTTTTATTAAACCTTTCCTATCAAATTACCGTGTGTTTTTTCTCTCCTGGTTGGACCCAGATTGATAAAACATGGAATGTTGGTATCTATGAAAATAACACAAAACTCATTTTACACAACTACAATGAGAACGTTGATGATAAAGTAGTTAATGGCTGTCTGTTTTTTTTTAAGTTGTCCTGTGGATTTGTTTGTTTGTTTTTAAGATTTGATAGAGACAGCGAGCAAGCGAGCAGGGGGAGGAGTGGAGAGAGAGAGAGAAGCAGAGGTAGACGCAAACTACCCAAAGAGCAAAGATCCCAAGGGGTAGTGGGGGGATCATGACCTGAGCCAGAAGGCTGGTGCTTAACTGACCGAGCCACCCAGGCACCCCAGCTATCATCAATTTAAAGAGTATAAAATGAGTCATTACTCAAGAAAACTTAAATGCCTGGGAGTACCTGGGTGGCTCAGTGGCTTATAGGTCATGATCCCTGGGTTCTCGGATCAGCCCTGCATAGGACTCCCTGCTCAGTAGGGAGACTGCATCTCCCTTTCCTACTCCCCCTGCTTGTGCTCTCTCTCTCTGTCAAATAAATAAAAAATAAATAAGATTTTATTTATTTGACAGAGATCATAAGTAGGCAGAGAGGCAGGCAGAGAGAGAGGAGGAAGCAGGCTCCCTGCAGAGCAGAGTCTGATGTGGGGCTCCATCCCAGGACTCTGGGATCATGACCTGAGCTGAAGGCAGAGGCTTAACCCACTGAGCCACCCAGGCACCCCTAAATAAAATCTTTAAAAAAAGCAAAAACAGGGGCGCCTGGGTGTCTCAGTGGGTTAAAGCCTCTGCCTTCGGCTCAGGTCATGATCCCAGGGCCCTGGGATCGAGCCCTGCATCGGGCTCTCTGCTCCACAGGGAGCCTGCTTACTCCTCTCTCTCTCTGCCTACTTGTGATCTCTGTCAAATAAATAAATAAAATCTTAAAAAAAAAAAAAGGCAAAACAAAACCAAAAAACCTTAAATGCCCTGAGAAGCTTGCAATTTATACATGAAAGAGGTTTTTTCAAATTGGACAATCCTAAAATTGTACAAAATCTTACTAATAAGGATTATGAAACTGAAAAAAAAACTTTTCTAAGCTATAACAAAAACAAACTTTGGTCAGCCATGTTGGAGAAAAGATCAAATTACCTTTTGAAAGATGGTCATTGAAAGATGGCTCAGTTGGTTGAGCTTCTAACTCTTGGTTTCTGCTCAAGTCACAATCTGGGGGTCCTGGGATTGAACCCTGTATCGGGCTTTGCACTCAGCATGGAGTCTGCTTCTCCCTCTTCCTCTGCTCCTCCCCCTGCTCTCTCTCTCTCTCTTACAAATAAATAAAATCTTTTTTTAAAAAAGAAAATATTATGACATTATCATTTGGAGAGGTGATTAAGAAGTATGTAGTCAAAAAAGTTAGGAAAGAATAACAGGTATGTCAAGCAGATGGTTAATAAGAATATTTTGGTATTTTTTGGATTTTGTAGTATTTGTGGTATTTATCAGCTTTTTAAATTTATAATATATTGGTTTTTTCTCATTAAAAGTAGCTATTTGCTTGTATACCTAGGTTCATTCATACTTGTGCACTCTTCTTCTTAAAGAAGATCCCCCAGTTGTATAAGGTTTTCCACTAGCCTGGATTTGATCCAACTAGCTTTCCTCTCCTCATCTGTGTACTGAGGAGGTTTGTTTGGATAAGAGTCCACCAGGAGATGCTTATCTCTACCCTCTTGAGATATTGTATTAACAGGTGATTTGTACCTAAGAATAGCATGAGACAGGAGGAAAAGTTGATGAATTTCAGTTCTCAAATTCTAAAGTCCTACTGACTTATTCTCTGTAGAAATGTTCTCACCAAATACACAGGAAGACAAAAGAAAAAGAGGAAATGTCCCCAGGATATTGAGGAGGTTCAACTTTTGCTCACATGTTAAGCACAGGAGGGACAGGGCTGTGACATGTGATAGTATGTTGAGACCACCATCCTCCTCCTACCACTCCACAAGAAACAGGAAAAAACTTTAAATGTCTGACCATATAGACTTTTCTGATGTCTGGAATTTGAGAGATCAGAAAATATCATTATCAAAAAGATAAAACTTGTATTTCTGCAATGAATAATAAAGCTACAGATAAGCAAGATAGAAATACGCTCAGGGAATGTAACCTATTAATTCAAATTCACACCAAATTGTCAAATGGCTGCAATTATATCCTTTTGTCTAGTTTTTTTAAACTTTATTGAGAAATAATTGATGAATATAATTGTATATATTTGAAGAATGTGATGATTGGATATATATAGACACTTGTAGAATGGTTACCAAGATCTAGATAATCACCTCACATAAAGTATTTAATTTTGTGTATGTGGTAAAAATGCTTAAGATGTACTCTCAGCAACTTTCAAGTTTACAATACCCTATTAACTATAATCACCATGCTGTATATTATATTCTACAAATTTGTACCTTTGACCTGTATCACCTCATTTCTCTTTCCCTGGAGCCCCTGGCAACCAGCATTCTATTCGGTTTCTAGGAAGTTAGCTTTAATTGGTTGAGGAAAGGAAAATGAGACAAAGATTGAAGTAAAAGGGGGCAGTAAGGCCATTGGAGATGAACCATTTCCACAACCAAGTTCTGTCTGAAGCCTGGTTGGAGAAGCTGGCTAAAGTATAGGGAATATTTTTAATAAGAAAAATATGCATAAAATCCATTGTGGACAGAAATAGTCATAAATATGCAAAGGGAAAAAGAAATCCATCTGGAAATGCTCATTGCCAGCTCTCTAAGAAACATGAGATGGAAAATTATAATGAGCTTGCCACAAAGCTTCCCTGACTGGAAGATGTGACTTTTCTGAGTTCTTTCATATTTAATTGTATCTATGGTAGTATTTCAGGGGGATCTTATTACTCTTTATTCCTTATTTCTACTTATAGGAAGGTAAACTGGCTGCATTTTCTTTTTAGGAGAATGCATGTTTTGGTTTTTTTTGTCATTTTTGAGAAGAGACATGTATTGTAATGCTTGTCCCTTCTTATATTTGACAAATGATGTTTTTATATGGACAGTAGATCTCTATGGGGAAAATGTCTAATAATGGGAAATCGAGTCAATATCTCATATTTTTATAATTATAGAAAGATTCCAAGTTATCATATGTGAATCTTCTCCTGCAACTATACTTTGAGAGAAGTTGCATGTAAGTGATAAAACAGAAGGGCCAATATTTCATTTTAAGTTTATCTGACTATATCATTTTATAGCTGAGAAGAGCTAAAGCAATCACCCACCGTAAGTGCAAGGAAGTTGAGGCCCACAAAGTTTAATCATTAGTAGCAAAGCTGAAACTAGGCTTTATAATAATATATGCTCAGTCCGGGGGTCTTTTCACCACATCAAGTTACTTCCTGTATTTGCCTCATTATACAAATGAGAATAATAATCAGATATTACAATGATTTAATGACTTTCACTGTAGAAATGTTTAAAGGTTGTTCTTTTTTTTTTTTTTTTTTAGATTTTATTTATTTATTTGACAGAGATCACAAGTAGGCAGAGGCAGGCGGCGGGGGGGAAGCAGGCTCTGTGCTGAGCAGAGAGCCCGATGCGGGGCTCGATCCCACGACCCTGGGATCACGACCTGAGCCGAAGGCAGAGGCTTTAACCCACTGAGCCACCCAGGTGCCCCTAAAGGTTGTTCTTTAGAAAGAAGCAAATGATCCCAGAAGGAGTGTCTGAGATGCAAGACAAATGGCAAGCAAAGAAATATTTAAATATTTAATATTTAAATATTGTCTGTGAAAAACAAATATTATCTAATTTGTAGAGGTTTTTTAAAAGGGTAAAATAATGGACAAAATATCCTTAAATTCAGGAGGGAAGTGATGGGAATTATGGTGTTCTAAGGTTCTTCCCAAATGTTAACACTTTACATAATCATACTATAATGACTAAAGCCAGGAAATTCACACTGATATAATACTATAAACTAATTCACAGACTTTATTCAATTTTTGCTAATTGTGTCACTAATGTACTTTTCTAGTCCAGGATCACACATTATATGGGTAGGCTTGTGACTGCTTCAACCAAGAGAGTAAACAGAAGTGATGCTATGTGACAAGGGGAAGAAACATAGATCCCACCTCTCAGTGGGAAATGTTTAAAGAATCTACACCTATATTTTAAGACTATCCCAAAGGAAAAAAGACCCAAGAATTGCTAAGACACTCCTGAAAAAAGAACAACAAACTGGGGAAATTTTGTTGTATCAGAGATCAAGATTATTATAAAACCATTAACTAAGACAATATGATACTGATATAAGAATAGAGAACAAATGAATAAAATGAAGAACCTAGAAGGAGAACCCACATATGTAATGTTCCTGACATATTACATGGGTGATATTGTAGGTCAGTGGGAAAAGGACAAGATATTCAATGAGTAGTGCTCAGACATTTGGTGATCCATATGGAAAAAAATGTTATTAGATCATACTACACTTGTAAGTCAATTACTAATTAAAAACTGGGGAGTGAAGGGCAAAATCTTATAAGTTTAAGGCATTGGATAAAAATGTTATAATGGCTGGGGCACCTGGGTGGCTCGGTGGTTTAAGCCTCTGCCTTCGGCTCGGGTCATGATTTCGGGGTCCTGGGATCGAGCCCTGAGTCTGGCTCTCTGCTCAGCGGGGAGCCTGCTTCCTCTTCTCTCTCTGCCTGCTTCTCTGCCTGTTTGTGATCTCTGTCTATCAAGTAAATAAAAAAATATATTATAATGGCATCTCAGTTCCTATGTCTTCATCAGAGGTCCATCTTCATTCTTGTCCCTAGGTTTTCATAAGTCATCCCTAAATTCCTACAATAAACCCTACCAATTTTTTTAGTTTTGCTTCAGCTAACTGTACATGGTTTCTGCATCCTACACAAAGTGTTTAAGTTAAGCTGGTAGAAAGGAAAGGCCAAATGTTTATCTACTACTTACTTTATCCCCAACATATATTGTCTCATTTAATTTTCACAAACAAGTCAATGAGATAGCCACTGATTATCCCCCATTTTATGATAGACACATACAGAGGCATAGAGAAGTTAAGACCTAAGTAAGGTCAAAGGGTTAATAACAAGCAGCTAAACCAGGATTTTAATCTGGATATTCTGGCTCCAATCCGTAACAAAGGAACTAGAATTTGAACTCTTGGACTGTCGGGCTCCAAAGATCATATTCTTAACCTCTATGTTAAGCTTCTGCCTTCAGCTCAGGTCATGGTCTCAGGGTCCTGGGATGGAGTCCCACATCGGGCTCTCTGCTCAGCAGGGAGCCTGCTCCCCCCCATCCCGTCCCCTCTCTCTCGCCTGCCTCTCTGCTTGCTTGTGATCTCTCTCTGTCAAATAAATAAATAAAATCTTAAAAAAAAAAAAGAAAGAAAAAATATCCAAAACTTAGAAATAAGGTAGGAAAAGGAGCAAGTTCTTTCAATATTAAACATTTTAACAAAGCCATGCAAGGATTAAGTACCAATCCTTGATTCACCATCTAAGACTTATTTTAAAAACCCAGATTTTGTGAAGTCACGTCTTATCTTACAGATTATTTTTCCTCTGGGACAGATGTAAATGATTTCTGTCTAGTGGAAGAATTATCCCAAACTTATGGTTTTATTGTCTCATAGGACATTAACCAGTTTTATAGCTAACCCAACAATCTTATTCTAATATTCTTTCTTTCAATGTCTTTAAATACCCATTTACTTAAATGGTCTTTGAATCAGCTTTCCCATTTTACTGCTTCCTTCACTAATGATTGAACAAATCTCTGACACATGCCCATAGTATGTATGAGAGGCATGGTTTTAAATTTTTGATAATTGTACTTTGCCCAAGCAAACTACAGAGATGGAAGCCTTGTTTTCTGATAAGAATACTGAATCTGAGGAATACAGCTTGGACACCCACTATTTCCTATCCAAATCACAGGTCTCCATGTTGAAGCAAGTACAGCCCACCTGCTCAAGATGGCCAAGAAGTCCCACCAACCTAGAGGAATTCATGTAAGTCAGTAGTGCACTAGGAGGAGAGCAAAGGTACCAAGCAGTGGAATTAGTGGCACTCTACACTCTTCAGAGTAGAGTGCAGGGGAGAGGGACGAACCAAAGGGGAAAAGGAAGCAGAAAAAAATGGAGAAGAAGGAGAAAGAAAACAAAGTAGGGAAACAAGGCCTAGGGATGGTGCAAATGACGGGATTTCAAGCTCCTTGGAGAGAATTTTTAAAAACCCTGGACATGGACATAATAAGACTCAATAAGAGTAAATCTCTAGTTTGCTTAGGTGAGCCAACAAAAATAAGGAGAGGCATGAAAGAAGGGGATTTCACAAATATGACTGCAGTTAAAGAAATACCAGAAATGTGTTATTAGTTGAACACACATTCAAATGTTTTGTTAATCCAGATAAAACTTTATCCACACCATGTACACTCAGTATTAATCTTTTTGAGGACTCATTCTCCCTCCCCCCAGCAACTCAAAATAGTTCAAAATACTTAGGAAAATAATGTTTTGAACAAAGCAAAACCTGAATCAGAATGAATCATACCAGTTATCTAGTCACTAAACCAATGCTAGACAAGCACTGATGATGAGTTTGTTTGCCTGCAAGGAAGGGAGGGAAGAAAGCAGAAGGCATCAGAAGGTAAGGCAGGCACTGAACTTGTTTCTCCCCAGCATGTTCTCCCAAACTAGTGAAAACCAGTCCAGTTTTAATGTGACAAAAATCACTGCTTCTCAGACCGTGATGAAAAAAATGTTAGAGGGAGCAGTGTCAACACCAGGAAAGAAAAGAGCCCAAGGGAGGAGCCTTCTTTATGATGCTCACCCCCACATGTCTGCACAAGCTATGCTCCCTCTGATGATGGATCCTTAGAAAGTCCTGGCTTATTAGTGGGTAAAAAGGGAAAGTGTATATAAAAGAACTGATGCTCCAAAAGAAATGTTCAACTGGTTTAAAAAAAAAAAAAAAGACTACCCCTCCCCCACCAAAAAAACTGAACAGTACTTTAAAGGTGTTATTCAATGCACTAAAGTTAGTAAAAGGATAGAAACCTAGGCAAGACCTTTGTCTACAAAAGAATGCCCCTGGTATCACTGAATTCAATACTCAGATAATAAAATTTCCATTTAGTAAACAATTTTTCTATAAGAGGCAGTTCTAATTCTATTTGAGGAATATAGATTGTTGATGAAATTCAGAGACCATTATCTCTTCTCCTTATTTAAAGGATTCAGATTCCCCCATCTTATAAAGCATCCAGTACAGTCTTTTATAATCCTCAGGATAATCCTCATGATAATCCGCAGGGGGGTTAAGGGGTGGGGAGAGCAAGACCTCTGAACAGGTAGGATTGCTTTTATTGTTCTTTGTTGTCATGATGGGAATTATGTGTTCAGCTTCAAATGCTGAATTCACGAAAACAGTGTTTTTCTCCCTCACTAGGAATAAGACAAACTATTAAATTATTATTTCCTTTCCAGCTAAGGGTCCTTGTTGTCCTGACGAACTAAATAAACCATGCAGTATCTACTTGGAAAAAATGTGTGGCAGAAGTGTGAGTGGTTAAATGTCACAAAAGCCGGGCTCTAAAAGCTCACAGCTGAATGCATAGTCACTGTTTGCTATTCACTGCTGGCATCTGTTGCCATTCAGCACAATGTTAAGGGGCTACCCCTGGGAGTTAGCTGATGCTTTCTGAATAACTCACTTCTAAAATCACCTAAGAATGAAGCAATATTTATTTGCCAGCATGAATTATGACGCTGGCAAAAGTCATGAATCCATGTTGTTAAATCCATGTGGATTTACTCTAGCTTTGCATCACTCAGATTAACATCAGGGATAAAAGGGCAAGCTACTGTCGAGGGCCAGATACCAATAGCTTTGGCCAGAATTAAAGACAAAAGGCACCTGGCTGGCTCAGTGGGTAGAGCATGTGACTCTTGATCTCAGGGTCATGTGTTCAAGCCTCATGTTGGATGTAGAGATTACTAAAGAAAAAAAAGAAAGAAAGAAAGGAAAGAAAAAAGACAATAGGTAATCATCTCTGTGGAGAGCTGCCTAGGTCAGCACCACTTATCCAAAGGGTCCATTGAATGAAAAAGAAGGGTTTTTGAAATCCCACAGGTTTCTTGCCTCCTGGCTTTAGTTGGCTCACCTAAGTGAATTGTTTATTTTCTCTTATTGTCCTTGGACTCTCTCATCCAATTGTGTAAACTTTGCTTCCTTTTTTTTTTCTCTCACCTAATACAGGAGAGGCTCTCAATTTCCTTTTCCTGCCCAATAGGCATGGTCCACACCTCATATCCTTCTCTTTTGCAAAATGACATTTGGCCAAGGGAAGACACATCAGGAGCTATTTCTTAAATCTTTATTGCACTGAGCATTTAAATCTTTATTGCACAGCTCTAGATGACTGTTCTGTGACTGTTCTGAGCAAAGAGATGGGCTTAAGGGTTTCCAATGAAATTTGCTATTTGCAGCTAGGTTGGGGGAGGAGTTGTGGCTCACAGTCAATGTTGGAAAATAGGGAGTGTAATTTAATCTGTGCCTCCTCCTTCCTTAACTTGCTGCTGGGTGGTGTCCCACTTTGAACTCAAATGGAATTCAGACATTTCAGGGCTCTTCTAGTGAGCAACAAGGATGGGGCTTCAAGAATTTGCAAGAGGAGGAGCCCTCTGGAAAGAATCATTCCCAGAGAAAATGAATAGACATCACAGCTGTAGGAAGGGAGGAGCTATTCCAAGTACTACATAGTGTCCTCAACCCAGTCTTGCCCATCGGATCAGGCACCAAAGACTCACATTCCACCTAGGATGTGGGAATGGCTAGTAGAGAAAACACTCTAAGTAAAAACTATTTGTTCACAAACATTTGGTGAGACAGCAGGACGGTATTGCCCATATTTAAAAGAAGAGCCAATTTCCACACACTGTTGGCACCTACAGCAAGCATCAAGTGTGAGGAATCTGTATTGCCCAGCAGGCATAGCCAGTGGAAGTGAGGGCAGGGTCTCACAGATGGGCTCCCTCTAGAGAAGGAGCTTGACATGCTCAGTAGAGGTGAGAGGAGGAAAGAAAATAGCTGTTTCTGTAATTTAACTGACCAGCATTGTTTAGAGAGACACATAGGGGACCTTCATAAATACTTGGTTTGAGAGGATCCCTTACAGAACACTGAGATCTTGTAATAGCAGGTGGGAGCAAAAGCCAGTGAAACCAGGGGGCCAGATGATTCTTTTCCTAAGTGTGGTTTTACTTTGCAGGGAATAACCAAGTGAACAGACTCTTAACAGTTTTTCTTTCAAAGGACAGATGGAGATCCATGTTGCTCAAGCCTAGCTCCTGACGTGCTTTGGCACCAGGAGTTAAAAACTGGAATGTGCTGCTTGCTTCTGGGGTGCTGCTGACCCACTGAAGATGTCATTGAGAACACTGCCACTGAGAACAACTGATAATTTTAGCACTCCACTGAAGGAATTAATCTACAGTTATTAGTTATGGAGTACTGTTGAAAAATTGTTTTAACATTTAATTTCTGTAGCTCTCTATATGTTTATCCTTTTGAGAAACTTGGTTCATCTTTGGTGTTCAGTGAGAGCATCTTCTAAGAGCTCATATCTGGATCAATTCTCATGTTTGTCTTCTATTATATTTTGTATATTTTATATTGAAATCATTGGTTTATATTCCTGTCTTTCTTGGTGAAGCTATAGGCTCTTCATGGAACTTACAGGGACAGGGATTGTATCAGACATTTTAATTATTTGAACTGAACTCTTCATAGCCTTAATCACTGTCAGAGTAAGCTCTGCCCCCCCAAAACACTCAGATCAAATTTTTCTGTGAATGTCCTTCAGCATGGCTAAGACTGGTAGTTACCACCAAACAATATTTCCTGTTTTTTAAGAGTAACAAAAATCTTAGTTGGGCATAAAATAATACAGTAAATACATTTCCCAGATTCTATTATAGTTAGCTGAGGTCTTGCAATGAAGTTTTGGCACCGTGTTGTGAGCAAAGTGTGGAATCTCCCTCCCAGTTTATGCCAAGAAAGAGAAGGAGAATACTTTCTTACCTCCACATTCTGCATTTTACTATTTGGATGAGGGATATAGTGATGAACTATCTCCACTCTTAAAGACAAAGACCCTCCTCTAGACATGGTAGAAAAAACAGCTAAGAGGATTCTGGGACCTGACAACATGGTTATCATAACAGTCCTGGACTGCTCACTCCTAAACTATGTATTATATGAGGGAAAAATAAACTATTTCATTCAGATCACTGAATAACCACTTTGGTATGTGGTATACATTAAAATATTTATTCCATGGAACAAGCTAGTGTTCTTATTTGTCACACCTTACAAATGCTCTTGGCACAAAACAAGAAGTTTAATATCTAAATAATCACACTGGGGGGGGGGTGCCTGGGTGGCTCAGTGGGTTAAAGCCTCTGCCTTCGGCTTGGGTCATGATCCCAGGGTCCTGGGATCGAGCCCCACATCGGGCTCTCTGCAGAGCAGGGAGCCTGCTTCCTCCTCTCTCTCTACCTGCCTCTCTGCCTACTTGGGATCTCTGTCAAATGAGTAAATAAAATCTTAAAAAAAAAACCCAACAAAAAAAAAATCACACTGGGGTGCCTGGGTGGCACAGTTGGTTAAGTGTCTGACTCTTCATCTCAGCTCAGGTTGTGATCTCAGGGTGGTGAGATTGAGCCCTGTGTGGTGCTCCATGCTCAACACAGTCTGCTTGAGTTTCTCTCCCTCTCTCTCTGACCCTTCCCACTTGTGCTCTCTCTCTCAAATAAATAATTTTTTTTAATGACCATATTAAGTCAGTAGATGGTATGTGAAATTGTCAGGATCTCTTTTATAAACTATCAAATTTTAAGATTTAAATCTTATAATTGTGAAGTGAGAGAAAAACCTCTCCTTTTAACATTTCCACAAGCTATTTGTCTACCACATAAATATTCATTGGTCCAACTCCAAAGAGGTAGAAGTCAAACGTTCTAGTTCCTGTCCTTTATTGCCCTCAGGCCACTCAAGTATGGCTGCCTTCCTACTTTCAACATGCTTACTCTGAAACTCATAGATCACATGCTGAACTCTGACCAACTGTAATGAGAAACAAACTTTAGTTTTTGTCATAGTCACCTCTTTTACTCCTTTCTCATTACTTTATGCTCCTCTTTCACTCCTTAATCTTCTATCACCCACCCTTCAATTATTTCCCATCACCCACGCCACCATTGCCTTGTTCCAGAAAAACTTGTTCACAGTATCCCTAAGAGATTTTATAGCCCCAACCAATTCTGAGACTCCCTGCTTACCCAAGATACTTTCCATGTACTGGTGGTTCATTTGTAGGTCCTCTACAGCCTGGCCACAGTGCCAGCTATGTAGGGTGGGGCAGAGTGGTTGGTCCCTGAAAGACCAGGAGGATCTTATCCTGAGGTAATAAACATTCATGAAACTGAGGGACATATTTGATAGAAAGTCCTTTAGAGAGAGCAGAAAATCAAAGGCCTAGAGCATTTGAGGTGACATCATAAAAAGTTAACAGAGCTGAAATTTTAAAAAATTTTTTAAAAAAAGAATGAAAACAATTCAAATTGAAGTCAGAATTAAGGTTCTCATGTTTGAGACCATTCCAAGTTGCTTGGTGGAAAGTGATCAAATCTATACTTTGTTGGTTTTGGTTTTGAACCTAAGGTAGCAAGAACTTACTTAATCATGGCATACTGCTATCATCAGTCTGGGCAAGGGCTCCTTATTTCATTTTGTTTCATTTTCCTCTTTAATTGTTGATTCCCACCCTTGTTCCCCTCATCAGCATAAGAACCCACCCTAAAGTACAAACAATATATGTCCTTAAATATGTCTGTATCTTGTAAAATATATAGCATTATTTTGCATATTTGTAATTTGTAAATTCCAAATTATGTAAAGAACTAACTAGAACCCAGAGTTCCAACATGATTTAGATAAGACCCCCATTCTCCCGACATTTACAGCTTCGTTGTCAATAGTGAGTATGTCTTGAATATGCCGAAAGGGCATATTCAGCACCCTGTGCTCCAGGAATGAAGGAATGAAGACAAGTTCCCAGAGTCCTATGCATTTGAAAAGATTCCCACTCTTTACCTCACCACACTCACTATAGTCTACCTATAGATAGACCAACAGAGCTAATCCCACATACCTGTGAGGTTTTTTCTCTGGCCTACATAACTTTTTCCACCAGGCTTGGAGGTGTCTAAGAATGTTCATGTCAAGAATTGTAAGGGACTGGGATGCCTGGGTGACTCAGTTGGTTAAGTGGCTGCCTTCGGCTCGGGTCATGATCCCAGCGTCCTGGGATTGAGTCCCACATCAGGCTCCTTGCTCGGCAGGGAGCCTGCTTCTCCCTTTGCCTCTGCCTGCCACTCTGTCTGCCTATGCTCACCCTCACTCTCACTCTCTCTCTGTGACAAATAAATAAATATAATCTTTTAAAAAAGAAAAAAGAATTGTAAGGGACTAAGATTTTACCCTACTTGCCATTACAGGAGAGGAGCCCTGAGCTTAGGCAACACAAATATTTTAAAATGGAAAATAAGCCTTTCTGATCTTTGCCATATAGGGAGACATTATTTTCATTATAATGGACAATAAACAAATCTGTCTTTTGTTATCAATCTTCCAAAACTGTTCACAATAAGAACATCTTTGAGGGATGCCTGGGTGGCTCAGTCGTTAAGCATCTGCCTTCAGCTCAGGTCATGATCTCAGGGTCCTGGGATCGAGTCCTGCATCAGGCTCCTGCTCAGTAGGGAGCCTGCCTTTCCCTCTGCCCTCCCCCCTGCTTCTGTGCATTCTTTCTCTCTCTCTCTCAAATAAGTAAATAAAATCTTAAAAAAAGAGAGAGAGAGGACATCCTTGAAAAGATAGTCCAGAACAAAGGCAGTCTGCTCACAAGATATGTAAAATTTAAGAGATCCTTGGAGACTGTCTTCCAAACCTCCTTCTATGCAATTTTCTCTTTCTTTCTTAAACACCCCTCTATAATATCAGATAACCCATTCTTGTTGCAATCATTTACGAACCTCTCATTTTCTGAAGATTTCTGAAGAAATCAGTGTATTGATGATCCTTCACTATAGTGGCCTTTTTGTTCCATGACTTCTCCTTCAATGATCTTAACCTCTATTTTCTGATTATTTTTGAAGCTGAAATGAATATAATTTCATATGTTAGTTATTAGTGTCTTCCTTTTTTTTTTTTTAAGATCTCATTTATTTATTTGTCAGAGAGAAAGAAAGAGCACAAGCAGGGGGAATAGCAGGTGGAGGGAGAAACAGGCTTCCCGCTAAGCAAGGAGCCCAATGTGGTACTCAATCCTAGGGGATCATGACCTGAGCCGAAGGCAGACACTTAACTGACTGAGCCACCCAGGTGTCTCTTAGTGTTTCTCCCCTTATGCAAATGCCATGTGCATATCCTTCACCCATTTTTCTCTTGGATTTACCATTTTCTTTTCTCTCTCTCTCTCTCTTTTTTAAAGATTTTATTTATTTATTTGACTAGAGAGATAGCATGACATTCCAAGCAGTGGGAGTGACAGGCAGAGGGAGAAGCAGGCTCCTGGCTGAGCAAGAAGCCTGATGTAGGACTTGATCTCAGGACCCTCGGATCATGATGTGAGCTGAATGAAGGCAGACGCTTAACCAACTGAGCCACCCAGCATCCTGGGTTTATCATTTTCTTATAATTAGCAAGATCACTTCCTTATTGCAGACATTTATCCCTTACTGACCTTCATTATTTCAAATATCCTTTTCCAATCTGTGATCTGTATATGAACTCTCTCTATTATATCTTTCAATGAAACAAACAAAGTCTTTAATTCTAATGTATTTTCCATCCATTTCTTTTTTATCTTAGAGTTTGTGCTTTGGGGAGTTGGTTTAAGAAGTTCTTCCACGCCCCAAAGTCAGAAAAATAATCTGTGTATCTCTTTTTTTCCTTTATCATTAACATTTCAAATTTACATTGTCCATTTAGAATTTTAATCCAATTAAATTTCACCTTCCCAGGGGATATAAACAAATATAGATATATAAAATATTTGTGGTATTAAAATTTCATTGGAAAAGGTAGAAATTAGGGAAAAGGGTCTTAAAAAGTTTTTTTTTTAAGTTTCTTAGACAACAATGAAAAAAAGGGTTGAAAAACACTACTATAAGCTAAGAATCCAGTATTACTTTTCTCTAGGAGACTTTCCTAATATCATCTGTTAAATGTTTCATCAATCCTTTCTCCATCTGCACATATCAGTTGTCTGATACCTGCAGTGAGCCCCTTCTGATCCTTTTTCAAAATCACTTTAAATTTTCAAAATATATTTAGTCTTCCTATACATGGCAGAATAAATGTGTTGAATTCATTTTTTTAAAGACCTACTACAAAAAGTCCTACTAGAATTTTCATCGAGATTGAATTAAATTTACAGATTAGTTTTGGAAAACTGACATTTTACCCTGTTGTCATCCATTCCACGGCCATGGTATAACACTCCATTTATTTAAGACCCTTACGCCCTTAACAAATTTAAAACTTCTCCATAGAGATCATATACATTGTTTATTAAGTTAAATTCATAGTTTAGAGTTTTGATTGTTAATAGGAATGGCATCATAGAATGTTACGTTTTTAGTTAGCTAATGCTGATGCAGAGGAACATTACTAATTTTTGTAAAATAGATTTGATATCTGGCATTCTTATGAAAGCTCTTATTAGATCTATAGTCTTTCTGTTGACTCAGCTGGGATTATTTTATCCGAAAAAAAAAGAGGGGATATTTAACTGGCAGGGGAGTGATTTTCTTAGGGCAAATCTTATCCATTGCACTCTGGATGTGCTGACCCCTGTGATTTCCCTAAATGTGGGGAAACTTTTTACATAATTTGTGGTAGCGGAAGACTGCATTCATACTCTCTCCTCCCTATACCACCACACCAAAAAAAAAAAAAAAAAAAAAAGAGAGAAAAGAAAAAGAAATTGATGCTTTCTCTGAAGCAGATAGGGAGAAACCAATAATCTAGTAACCTACATATAAGAAGCAGAATGCAGAATTGAACCCTTGTGGAGCACACCATAATGACTAGCTGGTCTGGGATGCCTGGGTGGCTCAGTCCGTTAAGCAACTGCCTTTGGCTCAGAACATGATCCCAGGGTCCTAGGATTGAGTCCCACATCCAGCTCCTAGCTCAGCTGGGAGCCTGCTCCTCCCTTGCCTGCTCTGCCTGCTCTGCCTGCTCTGCCTGCCCTGCCTGCTGCTTCCCCTGCTTGTGCTCTTTCTCTCTATGACAAATAAATAAATATATAATCTTTTAAAAATCAGCTAGTCTGTTTAATGGCACAGGAAATTTCTGCTTTGCATTTGCAATGATCAGCTTATTCAGTTCTAATAAATACCTATAATTACTTTTAGCTTCCTTATTCATATGCTCAGTCATTTTTGTCCTAAATAATTATGAATTTCAGGAATGTATTATGTTATAAAAGGTTAGAACCACTTGTACTGCTTTATCTCGGTGAGTAGAGCAGTAATCAATATTCTATGGGTTTCTTTGAATAACCATATTTAATAACTCTGAACATCTTACCAGTACTCACAATGAAGAAAAAAATTAAGTATATATATTATAGGAGGAGAAAATCTCTTGGGTAGTTTCCCAAATGATGAACTATCAAAAATGGCTAAGTCAAAGTGATCATTTTCTCCTGATGATCCAAACTTATTGCTTGATAAGAGCTTCAAGAAATTAGTTGCATCAAAATAAACACATCATTCCCTAAATCAAACAATAGTTACAAAATAAAATTATTCTCCATTGTAACAAATGTGGACAAAGTTTCCATGTAAACACATGTCTGTAGAATCTGGAAATTTCCCAAAATAGTGACAAGAAAACTAGATGCCTTTAGAAAGAAATTTCTGAAAATTATCATATCAACTGGACTGAAAATTTCTTCACCATTTAAAAAATCCAAGAAATCACTGGACTAACAAGTAGTTTCTACCAGAATAAAAGTGTGACACTTGGCAAAATTAAAGCATGTGTGTTTTAATTTTTAAAAATTGGGTTTTGGGGGCACCTGAGTGGCTCAGTCAGTAGTGTCTGCTTTCAGCTCAGATCATGATCCCAAGGTCCTGGGTTCCAGGCTTGGATAAGATTCTTGGCTTAGCAGGGAGCCTGCTTCTCCTTCTCCTTCTGTCTCTAAGCCTTCACAACCCCCCACCCCTGCCCAGTGCTCTCTCTCACTCGCTCACTCTTTCAATTAAAGCAAGATGGCAGAGGAGTAACAGAATGAAATGACATCAGGTCACAGGAATTCAGCTAAATAGTTATCAAACCATTCCGAACAACTAC
>ML103119.1:17639-64601 GCA_003697995.1 Taxidea taxus jeffersonii
AACTCAACAGGAGATCAAAAAGAAGAGGAGCAGCAATTCCAGAAACAGAAAATCGACCACTTTCTGAAAGGTAGGACGTGCAGAGAAGTGAATCCCAACCCATGGGCAGATAGACCAAGAGGGGGAGGGGCCGGCTCCTGGCAAGCAGTGGAGCAGTGGAGCACAAAATCAGAACTTTTAGAAGTCTGCTCCACTGAAGGACATCACTCCAGAGGCTAAGCGGGGGTGCAGCCCTCGCAGGGACAGTATGGTCTCAGGGCCCACAGGGTCACTGAAAGATCAGGGGTGTCTGAGTGTGGCAGAGCTGCCAGGTATTGGAGTGGGGAAGCCGACTACAGAGACAGAGCTGAGGAGTGAGCTCTCAGCTCGGGGTTACCTTAAACCATGATCCACAGCACAGTCGGACCACTATTCTTTGAGCAGGACCCCAAAAGTGGTGATTCACCAGGGACATTCACCCTCCTCCTCTGGAGGAGCAGCAGGCAGTATCTGCTGGGTTTGGACACCCGCCAGAGACAGAAATGCTCGGTCACAGTCCAGATGAGCCCAGAGCATGGCCAGAGACCAGGGAGATGGGTGTGATTCACCCCTTTTTTCTGAGGACACACTGAGGAGTGGGGCCCCAAGCACTCAGCTCCTCTGAGCTGGAGATTGGGAGGCCGCCATTTTCATTCCCATCCTCCAGAGCTCTATGGAAAGTGTTCAGGGAAAAAAAACTCCCAAGAGCAAATCCGAGCAGATTTCTTAGCCTGGCCCCTGTAAAGAGCAGGGCAATTACGCCTCAGGCAAAGACATTTAAGAATCACTACAACAGGCCCCTCCCGGAGAAGATCAGCAAGAACTGATCAAGACCAAGCTCACCGATCAAGGATAACAGTGGAACTCTAGAGGTAGAGGAAAGCAATGCATGGAATTCATCGCTTTCTCCCCACGATCCTTTAGTCTTTCAAAGTTGTATTAATTTTTTTTAATTTTATTTTTTCATATTCTAATTTTTTTAACTTTTCCTCTTTTGTCTATTAACGTTTTTTAACTAGTTTATCTTAACAATACCTTTCTTAAAAAATCTTTTTAAACCATTATTATAGTCATATTTTATCCTTAATTGTATTTATTATTTTTTGTATACATATAGGAGTTTTTTTCCTAAAAAATTTTGGGGTACAATTTCTTCGAATAGATCAAAATGTACCCTAAATCTAGCACAGGGCTTTGTTCTAGTCTCCAGCCTGAGCACATTCTCTCCTCCTTTTTTTTTTCTACTTTCCTTAGTCAACCAACATATCTTATCAATTCCTTTTTTAGAGCTTTTTAAAATTTCATCTTTACAGTCATATTCCACCCCTTCATCATGTTTACTATTATGTGTGTGTGTGTGTGTGTGTGTGTGTGTGTGTTTTCCTTTCTCTAAAATTTTGGGAGATAGTTTCTTCTAAGAAACCAAAATACACCCTAAATCAAGTGGATGGCTCTGTTCTACTCACCAGAATTTTTAAAAATTTCTTTTTACCTCCATTCTTCTCCCTCCAGTTTGGGGTCTCTTCTGATTTGGTTAGCATACATTTTTCTAGGGCCCTTGCCACCCTTTTAGTATTTTATTCTCTCATTCATATATTCTTATCTGGACAAAATGACAAGGCAGAAAAACTCACCACAAAAAAAAAAAAAAAAGAAAGAACAGGAGGCAGTACCAAAGGCTAGGGACCTTATCAATACAGACATTGGTAATATGTCAGATCTAGAGTTCAGGATGATGATTCTCAAGGTTCTAGCCGGGATTGAAAAAGGCATGGAAGTTATTAGAGAAACCCTGTCTGGAGAAATAAAAGCCCTTTCTGGAGAAATAAAAGAACTAAAATCTAACCAAGTTGAAATAAAAAAAGCTATTAATGAGGTGCAATCAAAAATGAAGGCTCTTACTGCTAGGATAAGTGAGGCAGAAGAAAGAATTAGTGATATAGAAGACCAAATGACAGAGAATAAAGAAGCTGAGCAAAAGAGAGACAAACAACTACTGGACCACGAGGGGAGAATTCGAGAGATAAGTGATACCATAAGATGAAACAACATTAGAATAATTGGGATTCCAGAAGAAGAAGAAAGAGAGAGGGGAGCAGAAGGTATATTGGAGATAATTATCATAGAGAATTTCCCTAATATGGCAAAGGGAACAAGCATCAAAATCCAGGAGGTGCAGAGAATCCCCCTCAAAATCAATAGGAATAGGTCCACACCCCATCATCTAATAGTAAAATTTACAAGTCTGAGCAACAAAGAGAAAATCCTGAAAGCAGCCTGGGACAAGAAATCTGTAACATACAATGGTAAAAATATTAGATTGGCAGCAGACTTATCTACAGAGACCTGGCAAGCCAGAAAAAAATGGCATGGTATATTCAGAGCACTTAACGAGAAAAACATGCAGCCGAGAATACTATATCCAGCTAAGTTATCATTGAAAATAGAAGGAGAGATAAAAAGCTTCCAGGACAAACAAAAACTGAAAGAATTTGCAAACACCAAACCAGCTCTAGAGGAAATATTGAGAGGGGTCCTCTAAGCAAAGAGAGACCCTAAAAATAGTAGATCAGAAAGGAACAGAGACAATATACAGTAACAATCACCTTACCGGCAATACAATGGCACTAAATTCATATCTCTCAATAGTTACCCTGAATGTAAATGGGCTAAATGCCCCAATCAAAAGACACGGGTTTTCAGATGGATAAAAAAACAAAACCCATCAATATGCTGCCTACAAGAAACTCATTTTAGACCCAAAGACACCTCCAGATTGAAAGTGAGGGGTGGAAAACAATTTACCATGCTAATGGACATCAGAAGAAAGCTGGGGTGGCAATCCTTATATCAGATCAATTAGATTTTAAGCCAAAGACTATAATAAGAGATGAGGAAGGACACTTCATCATACTCAAAGGGTCTGTCCAACAAGAAGATCTAACAATTTTAAATATCTATGCCCCTAACATGGGAGCAGCCAACTATATAAACCAATTAATAACAAAATCAAAGAAACACATTGACAAGAATACAATAATACTTGGAGACTTTAACACACCCCTCACTGAAATGGACAGATCATCCAAGCAAAAGATCAATAAGGAAATAAAGGTCTTAAATGACACACTGGACGAGATGGACATCACAGATATATTCAGAACATTCCATCCCAAAGCAACAGAATACACATTCTTCTCTAGTTCTCCAGAATAGATCACACCCTGGGTCACAGATCAGGTCTCCCCCAGTACCAAAAGATTGGGATCATTCCCTGCATATTTTCAGGGACATGAAATGTCATATTTCTAGACATTCTCCAGAATAGATCACACCCTGGGTCACAGATCAGGTCTCCCCCAGTACCAAAAGATTGGGATCATTCCCTGCATATTTTCAGACCACAAAGCTCTGGAGCTAGAACTCAATCACAAGACAAAGTTGGAAAGAACTCAAATACATGAAGGCTAAAAAGCATCCTACTAAAGAATGAATGGGTCAACCAGGAAATTAAAGAAGAATTGAAAAAATTCATGGAAACAAATGATGATGAAAACACAACTGTTCAAAATCTGTGGGACACAGCAAAGGCAGTCCTGAGAGGAAAGTATATAGCCATATAAGCTTTTTTCAAGCTTTCTTTTTCAAGAAAGTTCTCAAGTACACAATCTAACCCTGCACCTAAAGGAGCTGGAGAAAGAACAGCAAAGAAAGCCTAAACCCACCAGGAGAGGAGAAATCATAAAGATCAGAGCAGAAATCAATGAAATAGAAGCCAAAAGAACAATAGAACTAATCAATGAGACTAGGAGCTGGTTATTTGAAAGAATTAATAAGATTGATAAACCCCTGGCCAGACTTATTCAAAAGAAAAGAGAAAGGACCCAAATTAATAAAAGCATGAATGAAAGAGGGGAGATCACAACCAAGACCAAAGAAATAAAAACAATTATAAGAATATATTATGAGCAACTATACACCAACAAATTTGACAAACTGGAAGAAATGGATGCATTCCTAGAGATATATAAGCTACCAAAACTGAACCAGGAAGAAACTGAAAACCTGAACAGACCCATAACCAGTAAGGAGATTGAAGTAGTCATCAAAAATCTCCCCACATACAAGAGCACAGGGCCAGATGGCTTTGCAGGGTAATTCTAACATTTAAAGGGAATGAATACCTATTCTCCTGAAACTGTTCCAAAAAAATAGAAATGGAAGGAAAACTTCCAAACTCATTTTAGGAGGCCAGCATTACCTTGATCCCAAAACCAGGCAAAGACCCCATCAAAAAAGAGAATTACAGGCCAATATCCTTGATGAACACAGATGCAAAAATTATCACAAAAAAACTAGCTAATAGGACCCAACAGTACATTAAAAGGATTATTCACCATGACCAAGTGGGATTTATTCTTGCGCTGCAAGGTTGGTTCAACATCTGCAAATCAGTCAATTAATAAAATTAATTAAATAATTAATTTATTATTTAATAATAATAGTGTAGTGTAGGGATAGAGGCTACATACCTCAATATCATCAGAGCCATCTATGAAAAACCCACAGCGAACATCATTCTCAATGGAAAAAACTGAGAGCTTTTCCGCTAAGGTCAGGAACACCGCAGCAATGTCCACTATCACCACTGCTATTCAACATAGCACTAGAAGTCCTAGCCTCAGTAATCAGACAACAAAAAGAAATTAAAGGCATCCAAATGAGCAAAGAAGAAGTCAAACTTTCACTCTTTGCAGATGATATGATACCTCATGTGGAAAACCCAAGAGAGTCCACTCCAAATCTGCTAGAACTTGTACAGGAATTCAGTAAAGTGTCAGGATATAAAATCAATGCTCAGAAAATCAGTTGCATTTCTATACACCAACAACAAGACAGAAGAAAGAGAAATTAAGGAGCTGATCCCATTTACAATTGCACCCAAAACCATAAGATACCTAGGAATAAACCTAACCTAAGAGGCAAAGAATCTGTACTCAGAAAACTATAAAGTACTCATGAAAGAAATAGAGGAAGATACAAAGAAATGGAAAAACGTTCCATGCTTATGGGTTGGAAGAACAAATATTGTGAAAATGTCTACGCTACCTAAAGCAATCTACACATTTAATGCAATCCCTATCAAAATAACATCCACTTTTTTTTCAAAGAAATGGAACAAATAAACCTAAAATTCATATGGAACCAGAAAAAAACCCGAGAAGCCAGAAGAATGTTGAAAAAGAAAGCCAAAGTGGTGGCATCACAATCCCAGACTTCAAGCTCTATTACAAAGCTGTAATCATCAAGATAGGATGGTACTGCCACAACAACAGACACATAGATCAATGGAACAGAATAGAGAGCCCAGAAATAGACCCCCAACTCTATGGTCAACTAATCTTTGACAAAGCAGGAAAGAATGTCCAATGGAAAAAACACAGTCTCTTTAACAACTGGTGTTGGGAAAATTGGACAGCCACATGCAGAAAAATGAAATTGGACCATTTCCTTACACCACACACAAAAATAGACTCAAAATGGATGAAAGACCTCAATGTGAGAAAAGAATCCATCAAAATCCTTGAGGAGAACACAGGCAGCCACCTCTTCGACCTCAGCCACAGCAATTTCTTCCTAGAAACATTGCCAAAGGCAAGGGAAGCAAGGGCAAAAATGAAGTATTGGGACTTCATCAAGATCAAAAGCTTTTGCACAACAAAGGAAACAGTCAACAAAACCAAAAGACAATTGACAGAATGGGAGAAGATATTCACAAACGACATATCAGATAAAAAGCTAGTATCCAAAATCTATAAAGAACTTATCAAACTCAACACCCAAAGAACAAATAATCCAATCAAGAAATGGGCAGAGGACATGAACAGACATTTTTGCAAAGAAGACATCCAGATGGCCAACAGACACATGAAAAAGTAATGCTCCACATCACTGGGCATCAGGGAAATACAAATGAAAACCACAATGAGGTGTGAGGTGAGATACCACCTCACACCAGTCAGAATGGCTAAAATTAACCAATCAGGAAATGACAGATGTTGGAGAGGGTGCAGAGAAAGGGAACCCTCCTATACTGTTGTTGGGAATGCAAGCCGGTGCAGCCACTCTGGAAAACAGCATGGAGATTCCTCAAAAAGTTGAAAATAGAGCTACTCTATGACCTAGCAATTGCAAAACTGGGTACCCCAAAGATACAAATGTAGTGATCCAAAGGGGAATGTGCACCCCAATGTTTACAGCAACAATATCCACAATAGCCAAACTACGGAAAGAACCTAAATGTCCAACAACAGAAGAATGGAAAAAGAAGATGTGATATATATATATATGTATATATATATATGTATATATATATGTGTGTGTGTGTGTATATATATACAATGGAATACTATGCAGCCATCAAAAGAAATGAAAATCTTGTCATTTGAAGCGGTGTAGATGGAACTAGAGGATATTATGCTGAGCAAAATAAGTCAATCAGAGAAAAACAATTATATGATCTCCCTGATATGAGGAATTTGAGAGGCAGAGTGGGGGACTTGTGGGGCAGGGAAGGAAAAAATGAAACAACATGGGATCGGGAAGGAGACAAACCATAAGAGACTCTTAACCTCATAAACAAACTGAGTGCTGCTGGGGTGGTATGGAGAAGGTGGTTGTGTTACAGACATTGGGGAGGGTATGTGATATGATGAGTGCTGTGAATTGTGAAAGCCTGACGATTCACAGACCTGTACCCCTGGGGCAAATAATACATTATATGTTAATAAAAATAATTAATAAAAAAACTTTTTTAAAAAATAAAAAATTGGGTTTTTAAAAGTAAGCTATAAGCCCAACATGACACTTGAACTTATAACCCTGAGATCAAGAGTCACATGTTGTACTGACTGAGCTAGTCAGGTATCACCAGGCATATGTATTTTAAACAGCATGAATTGGATATCTTCTTTTTTTTAAAAAGAATTTATTTATTTATTTGACAGAGAGATCACAAGTAGGCAGAGAGGCAGGCAGAGAGAAAGGAGGAAGCAGGCTCCCTGCCGAGCAGAGAGCCCGATGCAGGGCTCGATCCCAGGACCCTGAGATCATGACCTGAGCCAAAGGCAGAGGCTTAACCCACTGAGCCACCCAGGTGCCCCATGAATTGGATTTCTACATAAAGCTTTTTGTAAGCTAAATTAAATTCAGAGCTAAGGCATAAAAAGAAACACTAAGACTAGCTCTTATGAAAGAGAACAGACTTCTCTGTATCCATTAAGTGGGACAGATAGAAAGACAAATTTGTAACAATGGGATAATCTTAGCTGCCCTTTGTAGAGTAGGACTCAAAGTAAAATATAATGGTTAGCAAGGAAGGAGAAAATCATAACAGAAACATCTTTATGAAGGTTATCCTGTAATTCTAACAGGAAACATGAGAACATGAGGTTTAATGGAAACATTTTTGAAACGGAACAGTAGAGTAGTGACTTAATGTACGTCATCATTAAAGGGAGCAGAGCTATCAATAGTATTGCTAACTCATTCCACCTTGTATATATCTCTATGGAAACATAGATTCACCCTATGTCATAATTTTGAGCAACTGGCAGTCAGAAATTATCTCTTCCTCTCCTGTTTTGTTTGTTTTAAAATTTCTTGCACCCAGCATGGTACATAGGTGTGTGGTAGGTGTTCAGTCTTGGAAATGCTTCATGTTTCAAAGTAATTTGGTTATATGATTTAGGACTTTGCATTATTTCTAGATGTATTCATTATCACTGGGTTTATCTAACAGGCATATGAGTTACTCTGCTTGAGCCACAATAACCTGCATTTGTTCGGTCTAGACCAATTATTCTAACCTCCAACTTGGACTTTTAACTCTGCCAGATGCTATTTGACAGTAGGTTCTCCAATACTGAAAATCTTGCCAAGCATACGTTATGTAGTTGTATAATTACAGCTTTCTAGTACTCAGTATGGTATTATTAGCTCAAGCTGTAGCTCATTTAGTGTACATAATTACAGCACACTCAGCAGTGAGCACTGACCTACAAAAGGGGGGTGGTGGTGGTTTCTGGTGTTATTTTTTTTATCTACTTCAATTGACAATATATGTAATTATTACTAAAACTCCAAATTTTGAGAAAGTTTGATACTCTACATTTTCATGTGCCTTTGGAATATCTAACATCATACTGATATTTTAGAGTATTATTTCTGCTAATGATTATAATATTATTTGAATCACACTTCAGTTTTTTTAAAATTCTTTCCTCTGGTAGGTGCCTAGTGGAAAACACCAGGGGACAAAATGGTACAAAAGAGTGCAAGTCTTAAAGAAATGTTCTGCTGGAGAATTATCACTTATTACTTTTTTTTATAGTGCCTAGGACATATTCTCACTTTGGGAAATGACACTTTCTTGTCATCATTCCATTTACATATTTTACAGTTTCAAATACCCCTCTTTAAGAGGCACAGAAGTTAGTCCTTAAGCAAATAGTATTCAGAGGTGTACTCTCATGGGGATCTGGATTGTTCTGGACATGAAGCATTAAGTCTTGGAAGAACTTAGGAGGAACAACAAGGAAGTTTCATTTGCCTGGGCCTTTCCTCTCTATCTAGCTTCACATCTTTTGTTCCCCTGTCACTATTACATATCCCAGCTGACACACTTTTCCTTTGTCCCCATGTTCCCCTAGGATTTACTTGCATTACAAGAAAGGTTAAAAGCTTAACCCCAACATATGGCAATTAACTGAAACTCACAATATGAATAATTAAAGAACTTTAATTTTTAAAAAAGATGTCCTGAAGACTATTCCTTTACTTTTCCTTAACTGAACTGTCATAAATAACAAGAGTTAATGCTTTTGTACATTATTTCACACTTGTAAATCTCTGTGAACCTTAAGAAGAAATCATTTTAAGTATGCAGTATATTTTCCACTTTATTCAAGCACTCAATATTTTAATTCAAAGGACTGATTTTTAAGAAAGAAGCTTCAGTTTTCAAACTATCCATAATTTACATTTTAATTGGAATTTTAAATATCCTGAAGGTGAAAGCCATGGCTGCTTCAATATTAAAGATCTCTTTCCATTTCCAGATACACATAAAAGTAATTTTCATTTATGTGGTTGAAAGTTCACATGCAAATGTAAGCAGGAGAATTGATTTTAATTCCATAAATTCTTTTTGGTATTATGTAAAAAGATTCTTACCAGCAAAATCAGTTAACAAATTTATAAAGAGCTTTCATTTTATGTGGGCATTTGTCAGACTGTGGTTTGACCAATAACACATACACACACACTTTTCTTTATGCTAAACCATGGTATAGTATGGTTTCACTTAAATCATCTTGACATTTCCCCTATACTGGTCTTGTGGCCATTACAGAACCAAATGACTATTAGGAAATTCAGTGATAGATACATAAACAAAATGGGACTCTCTTGATACGTGTCAATAAAGTACAGATATGTTAGTGCTGTTTGAGATAATTTAGACTAGCATTTTCATTTACAAACAAAGGCTCAGAGATATCAACCTAACTTTTTTTTTATCTACTTCAATTGACAATATATGTAATTATTATTAAAACTCCAAATTTTGAGAAAGTTTGATACTCTACATTTTCATGTGCCTTTGGAATATCTAACATCATACTGATATTTTAGAGTATTATTTCTGCTAATGATTATAATATTAAACTAATGATTATAATATAACACTCACACTATCTCTAAAGGTAAAATCTGATGTCATCATTATCATCATCATCATCATCAAAAAGATAGCTAAAAGAAAAAACAACTAGCAATTTGCAGAAAGAACTACTCTTACAGTGTTCATGTAGACATACACTGTATAGTGTCTAATGATTAAGGCCTCCCATCTCAAAGTGTTTAATGAGAATACCTGGGTTCAACATATCAGCCTGAAATGTATTAGAAATGTCTTATAAGAAACATGTATATTTGCTGCCATGAATGATTTTTAAAGTTAATAAAAGGACGAAAGGAGGGAAGGAAGGAAAAAAGAAAGCTAAAAGCAATGTCTGTCTTCCAAAAACTTATTTTTATTTGGAAAGAAGGTATTGCTATTTCACACTTTGTTTAGTGTCTATAAATACTTCAATATTATACTTGTCTCTGCCATTAAATGAAAAGCTCTTCAAGGGCAGAGAGCTTATCTTGTTTACTAATTTATCTCCCAGAATAAGTACCTTCCATTAATAGCATTTGCTCAGTAAATGCTTCTTGAAATGAATTCTGTTACTATTATGGTGCATCCAAACACCGATGATAGAATGAATCCTTCATCCTTTATATACTATTTCAGCCTCATTAATGTACATCCAACATACCTTTTGCATAAAGAATAATTAATATTATGTTTTTAAACAATAGTTTATATAAGTGAGTTTGAAAATACTTGAGGGAAAACTCAATGATGAATAATGACTGATTTAGAAATACCCTCATTGACACTCGTTAGTCATTTAATTGTGATTTTGTAGGTAAACTAGTAATCTCTGTAGAAGATAAATGCTTTGATTCTGCATGCCTTTATTAGGTTACACCAGGTTGAGAGAGAAAATATCTAAGTGAAAGGCAAGGAACAGTGTTATAAATTAGATGAGGCCCCTGAAGAGAGATGATCCATTGATAGACATTCAGTCTATTTAAGGGAGAAAAGGGTGGAGTTTGGTTGTCAAAGAGGGGTGTCTATTAGGAAACAGTCAAAGAAAGAACAGGAGCAAAGACATAGAGATGCAAGGGTCAAGTTTGTAATATAGCAATGTGTATGATTTTTTATTAGCATTATAAAAAATACGATGGAGCAACAGACCCAATAACTCTGAAATTGCCAAGTTATTCTGTGAATGATATTTTAAGATTTCTGGAACAACTGAAATGTGATGAGAAAATAGGTATAATTTCTGTTGACAAATTCATAAAAACTATTAAGACTGCTGTTGTTTGTTGCCTTCATAATAGAAGGCAGCCTGAATTAAGTTAGAGATAAATGAAAATAAAGATGTCATTTTTTCCCCATCTAGTTTCACGGACCCTTAAAACGTAGGCAGTTATCTGTGGCTCATACCTTCCATTCACCCACCCTGTGTAAGGACTGTAAGGACCCTGTACTAGACTCATTCTGTGCCATTCAAAAGAGCACAACTAGGCTCAGTGGGTTCATGTTTTAAGAAAGACAGATTTCTACCTGAAACTAATATAACACAGTATGTTAACTACACCGGAATTTAAAAAAAAATTAAAATTAAAAAAAAAGCCCACAACAACCAGTAAAAGCATTTGAGTAACAACGTGTTTCATTTCTGATGAATATTTTAGAAATAAACACTAAGATGATATAACCGTACCCCCCAAAAAAGACAGATTTCACTTCATCATAACAGAGAACTTTCAACAAGTAAAAATCCTCAAAAATAATAGACCACTTAAAGCAATGAGTTTTTCATCACTAAAAACTTCAACTAAGGCTGAATATGATTAAATAAGGATTTCTGTATTGGAAATGATATTGGGTCCCAATTTCATAAAATATAAGGAGAACAATGCTTTCTAGAGACATGTAATACAGCAGGTCTGGTGACCTTTGCCAGGCATGGTGCTTTACATTCATCAACTCATTCAATTTTTCTTTTCTTTTTTTTTTCTTTTTCTTTATTTCTCTCTTTCTTTCTTTCTTTTTCTTTTCTTTTCTTTTCTTTTTTTTTTTTTTTTTTGAGAAAGAGAGAGAGAGAGAATGTGCATGGGGAGGGGCAGAGGGAGGAGAGAGAGAATCCCAAGCAAGCCCCTTGTCCAGCATAGAGCCTGACTCGGGGCTCAATCTCACTACCCCAAGATGATGATGTGAGCTGAAACCAAGAGTCGGACACTCAAATGACTGAGCCACCCAGGTGCCCCACAACTCATTCAATTCTAACAGAATACTGGGAAATAGGCATTATCACATGAATATTAGTTTAGTTATATCTAAATATCTTGGCCAGGCCAAACATCTAAGAGGTAGAATTCAAATCAAGGGCTCCCAGGCCCCAAAGGTTAGGGGCCTGAGAACTCAGGTTTTCCAACCAGTAATTGAATATGAACTCAGGCAGTCTGACTCCAGATTCCAAGCTGGTAACTATGTTACAGGATTTCTATTCCTTTAGTGTCTGCAGTTGTTGGTTACCCCACTTTGAAGAATGAAGAGATGGGCCAGGCAAGAGTGGAGGGCACCAAAGCAAAGTTTATTGAGCAACAGTACAAAGCTCCTGAAGAGGGAGTGGACCTGTTGGAATTTCTAAGTTTAGGGGTTTTTATGAGCTCTTTTGCAGAACTATCTTAAGCAAGTAGGGTGTGCTGAGTCATGCCAACCAGGGCTTTGGTCACATATCTGTCTGCCTATTAGGTTAATGTCCATGTGCTGATGGTCTTTTGGGCTGACATCTGGGGGCTTATGTCTTAATTGCCCTTTGCTGATGACAGTGACAAATGCTTTGTGGTTAGCTTTTATTTTGGGACGTTTTGCACAAGTCATTTCTGCAAAGGCTGCAAAGCAGAATGTTAGCGTGGTCCTCTTTTAGCTGCAAAACAGGTTGATAGTACTGTTTTGTCTTAGCCGTCCCAACTCCATATTTTCTTGTTGGGGACGCTGGCCCCGACTACTGAACTGTCCAATTCCTAACAACTACTATGCTATGCTAGCAGACATGGTGCTAAGCATTTTGTTTTATGTATCCAGATTGCTCTCTCCAACAAGACAATTATTCTTCGAGGATAAAAAATTGAGGTGCCTTAATAAAACTAGGCTTGTTTGGGACATATAAGTTCAAAAGAGGCCTATAGTTTTTTATTTGTCACTGTGAAGCCCAAAAATGTCCTGTAATAAAGATCTCAGACTGTCATCCTAACCTACATTTACTTTACATGCTAATATCTAAGCAAGATAGGATTTCTTACTTCTCAATTCTTACTCCTCCACTCTGTCAGGACTGTTGGATGAGTCAAAAACAAATGACTCCGAGACAAAGCAAAAAAATCTGGGCAGATGTGCTCTCCCAATTTAGAGGGAGATCAGCAACAAGTAACAGCTTTACTTAAATCCTTTTGCAACACAGACAATAATCACTTAAAAGAAACTTACAATTTCATTTGTAGATCTCCCTTCATTTTGCCCTCCTGCCATATCTTCCTTGTTCCCTCACTGCATCAAGGAAGACTCTTCAAAAGGAAACACAAAATTTTCAAAATAATGAAATAAAAGTACAAGAATTTTCAGGATCCATCCCTATCAGTTTGACTCAGAACCAATTTGTGTTGCCTCTGTTGCCTATTTCTTTTAATCATTAATGTTATTATTTATAATTTCTGAGGACTTTTGTTTATGGTTGGTCACTGACTCTTAGGAAGAAAGAAGAACCACCCACTCTCAAGGAAGCTTTGTAAATTGCTGCTTGGATTGTTGCTAAACCTTGTTTTTCTGTCCTATAGGGAACTCCAGAATGGTGATTCACAAGCTGAGATTTATCACTTGCTATGTCCAAAGAGACAAGCAAAATATTTATTTCTGTCATTTTTCTCAAGAAGTTGAGTCACTCACATGTCTCTCTTGGTACTTAAAAGTCTATAGTTTTAAGTAACTATATGACAATCTTCATAAATGGATATAAGCTGATAGCAAAGCAGTGTTACAATTCAACTTGAAAAGCACTATGTTAACATTCACATATATTTTCTCCTTATAAAAAGTCTATGAGGTTTTAACATCTTTGGTCCCCATTTGATATGAATGAATGAAACAAACAAAATGGTTGAGCAGTTCACCAAAGGGCCTGCCCTTGGTGAGTGGTAGAACTGGAATTCAATCCATATCTGTCAGATGCCATGCTCAAGTGCTTCACCCTCTATTTTCAAGTATTGGGGACCTTTCCCAATAACCCAGACAGGCCTCTGGCAAATATTGCTAAAATATGTGGTGTACAACTATACACTAAAGTCTTCTATCTACCTATAAAAATGGACCCAACGCTACTTTTCCTGATGCTCTCTGAGGCTTTCAGTCCTTTCAGAGAGTGCTATTTTATTTCCTGAGCACCATCCATGTGCTGTTTAGTACAAGAAAATTTACTTTCAGTAAGAAGTCTTTTCTGGGGGTCAATTTCATAAATGCAGTCACATCAGCTACCTTTCAGTGGGATCCAGCTGAGTCTGGCAGAATCATCACCAGGGTAATGAGCCAAACACAGGCTTTGTCTCAATAACAGTTAAGACATACCCTACAATACCCATCTCAGGATCTCCTAAGAGGGGGGAAACCACTAGGCCAAGTCACTGGCTGGGATAGGGGGTGGGGGTGACAGATTTGGATCCCAGTAATCAGATTCAGACTGCTCACTGTTTTTGAAAACTGGCACTCACCTGTGGACAATACTTTCCTTGAGGATTCTCCTAGAGAAACCTTTTTAGTGCCTCCATCTGTTCCTTAACCTTCTGGTCAGGTCTTTACAATTCAAAAATTGAATTTTTTGAACTTATTCAGTTCTAATTTTTGTTAGTTCAAGTCAAGCACTTGCTCTCTTTTACTTAAGCTGCCTGTGGCTGCTTCACTAAAGGACTGTTTCTTCAGTAACACTGGACTTTACCTAATAAGTCCGTTGGCAGCGCAGGTATCCAGAAATTTTACAGGACACTTGGTTGTAATGATTGTGGTAAGAAGCATTTCATGGGAATTTATTCTCTTCTTTAAAAGAAATATAGACTTATAAATACTAGACTCTGCCAGAAAAAGAGTAAATCTTAGGTTGACTGAAGAGAGGAATTTTTGTGTTTTTATATTGTGTATTTTATATTTATAAATTTTGTGTTTTTATATTTTACCATATCATTTTGATTTCAGTTTGCAAAGCTGAATACAGTTTGCAAAAATTAATACATTTTTTCTGTGAGCCAAAGAACTTTAGCATTTGTTCTGGTTTATTTTTAATTTCTTGCCTACTAAAAAACTATGAAAGATATTTTCTAAAATAAGAAGTAATAATGGCTGATAAACACCTAAATAGTATTGTATCTAATTATTACAATTTTTTAAAATTTGTGAATTAAGGGTGCCTGGGTGGCTCAGTGGGTTGTGTAACTGCCTTCGACTCGGGTCATGGTCCCCGGGTCCTGGGGTCGAGTCCCGCATTGGGCTCCCTGCTCCATGGGGAGTCTGCTTCTCCCTCTGACCTTCTCCTCTCTCATGATTTCTCTGACGGTCTCTCTCTCAAATAAATAAACAAAATCTTTAAAAAAAAATTATGAATTAAAAACGAGAAAGAGAGAATTAAAAAAAAAAAAAGCCAGTAATATATGTGTCAGTGAACTCTATCCCTGAGGGGCCCTTCTGAAAAACTGTGTGGAACTCACCTTAGAATTGTCCCACCAGGGAATAGGGAAGCTGGTTCCACTAGCTGAAGATGGTGTTGACTCTGCATTTCTGATTCCAGTAGTACTAAGAGCAGTTTTGGGGCCGAAGAAAGGCTTCTTGTGAAGAAATAAAGATGCAGGAGGTGTGAGGAAGTCAGATGCAAGTTGTTGCTACATCCACAGACAGGTAAGCTTAGATAGAGATGGGTGTGGCATATGGGGTGGAGTGTTAACAGTTTCTGTCAAACAGAAGCTGGATTGAACCATGAAGGGTGAGCTTCCTAATATTTCAACTAGAAGTTATGCCTACTTAGCTGCTCCCTCACTGGCCTCAGGCACAGGGCAGACTCTGCCTCAGCTGGAGGAATGGAAGTAGGAGGCATCTTGCCTCAGGCAGGTGCACGCAAAAGAAAAGAGGAGTGGGCGGAGGCAGTCCTGATTGCTAGTCTGGTAAATCACTCCTTCCTGGAGGAGTGTCAGAGGAGAGAGCGAGGGAAGGCCACCCCAAAAATCAACGTGTAAAAGCTAATACAGCAATTAAAAGAAGAAGAAAGAAAATAGTGGTATACACATGTTATTTTTGACTATCAAACTGTATACCCGCCAAGTAGCTAAAAATTTGCAAAAGAAGTTAGTTACCTGTTGGAGAATGGGAACTGGGATTAAGAGGAATAGAAGAGGGACTGCTCTTTTTCACTACAACCTTAATCATACTATTTGACTTTTTAAATCTGAATCCATGTGTTATTTTGATAAAACATTGAATTTGAAAAAACTATATAGCAAACCCACCACACTGAGGAGGAAAAAGGTTTTTTTCTTTTTTTTTAACCAATTATAACAATAATCCTAATTATAAAAAATTCTACATGAAGAGGTGTTACTTTTGTAATCAGGAAAATACAAATACACACTAAAAATACTTTAAAATACATAAATAAAGCATATGTGAGTTGGACTCACTGATACGGTGCTTCTATGTATTAGGCACTTTTTAAGTTTATTTTATTTTGGTAATTAATTCTAAGAAGCAACAGTGAAAATAAATGTAAGAATATATACTATGCTAGTTCAGACACCCTGTTTGAAAAGTCTGAAGCTCATTGGGATGTAATAAAACCAGTGAGATACCAATGTGAAATGCAAGAAACTCTGGATTTGGAGGGGAAAAAAAGGAAAGAAGACTAAATTGGAGTGTTAGATCTGCTACCCACTAACTCTGATGTTGGCTATTTTCTTGAATATCACTGAGCCTTGATTTTCCTCTGTAAAGGGGGTTAACAACACTGACCTCACAGGATTCTTTTTGAGATGAAGTGAAATAATGTATGAAAGCACTGTAAACAGTTATACAAATATAGGTATCTATTTGAAAACTCTGTTTTTTGTTTTTGTTTTGTTTTGTTTTTTTTAAGATTTTATTTATTTATTTGACAGAGATCACAAGCAGGCAGAGAGGCAGGCAGAGAGAGAGAGGAAGGGAAGCAGGCTCCCTGCCAAGCAGAGAGCCCGACGCGGGGCTCCATCCCAGGACCCCGGGATCATGACCTGAGCCAAAGGCAGCGACCTTAACCCACTGAGCCACCCAGGCACCTCCTGAAAACTCTGTTTTTAATGTTAGATTTAAAAACAAAACACTAGGGGTGCCTAGGTGGCTCAGATGGTTAGGCATCTGTCTTTGGCTCAGGTCATGATCTTCAGGTCCTGAGATCAAGCCCTTGGTAGGGCTCCCAGCTCAGCAGGGAGGCTGAATCTCCCTCTTTCTCTGCCTCTCCCACTACTCATGCTCTCACTCTCACTCTCTATATCTCTCTGTCTCAAATGAATAAATAAATTTTTTTAAAAACACACACACAAAAAAAAACAAAAAAACTAATTATAGATAACCTATTAAAAGAAGAATTATAAGGGCACATTTTTAAATTAAAACTTCATTAGAAAATATATTTCTGTTTAAGGTATATATGAAGATAAATATTACCATCTCTATGTGTTGGCTAGGTGGTACTTCAGCATACTTTTAACAATTGTGTTTTTCACCTTACAATTTGTTTATCTAATTATAAAGGTAATGTGTGTTTATTAATATATTCTCAAATGTATCTTCCCCAAAAATGACTTTTAATGGTTACAAACCATTTCATCAAGCAGCTGTGTAGTAATTTGGCATCTTCCTATTGTTAAGATAGTTTGGTTGTTTCTAACTTTTCAGTATTACAATTAACCTGAGTTCAGTATATTACAACACAAACTGTTACACTGAGTCATAAATGCCTATTTACTCATCTGTTTCCCCCACTGTACAATAAGTTTTGTGAGGGACTTTTTTTTTTGCCACTGTTACTTAGTGCCTAGTATTTTGTCTAGAACACAGTATCTATGTATATAATTATGTGCTATGTGAATGAACAAAGGAATGAACTAATGAAAGCTGGTATTTCCCCCACAGAATTTAAGTGGTATTGCAGGTATGCCTAACAAAACGAAATAACCTTTATGAAAGAGCTTTTTGTGTTTTAAACGTTATTATCTTTTAGTCAACATTATTTTTGCTGTTTCAACTGTTACCATGAACCAGAACAATAAGAGACATCTGAGAGGCAGATGTAGATGTCAGTGGGGACATGGTATGGGAGAGAGGGGCGACACATGCCTTTTTTTCTTCTAGACACTGGCAAGCAGGCTCTATTTACAGCCCTTTGTCTGCCGTGGCAAGGACAAAGCTTTCATCTTAATAGAAACGTCTGTTGGCAGTGCAGTAAGTAGCTATTTCAAAGCAGGAAGGAAAAAAGAAAAAGGAAAGGTTATGGGGGAGGGGAAATTATTGTTCTCATTTTCTATAAACTATGAGTTGGAAATACACAAAGAGGAATATATGGAAAGAAGTGCAGACTGCAGCATTGATTCCCCCTGTATACCTAAGTTTTGTGCTTGAGGCCAACACAAACATCTATTTGCTAAAATCCGAAAGGAAACAGTGTGCTGCTCCAGAGCAATACATTGAAATAACTGTAGAGGTTAGAAAGCTGTGGAGGCAGTGTCTGTCACAGAAGGAACGCTATATTAGGGTAATTTCTGATTTAAAGGGCGCACAAAGGAACTTTCTGGGTGATGGAAATAGTTCATATCTTGTTTGGAGTGATGGGTACACAGGTGTATATAACTGTCGCAACTCTGAACTAACCACTTAGGATCTCTGTGTATTTTATTGCATATAAATTGTGGAGTCTGCTTTTAGGGGATCAACTTGAGCAATGGAAATCTGAGTAAGGTAAAAGGGTCCACAGGTGCCACTGGGCTGAATACAAACAGTCCCATTAGGTGACCCACTTCAAAATATCCACAAGCTCTAGCTGACCAATGGGTTACTTACACCCAGGAACAGGTATGAAAAAAGAAAAATTGTGTACGTTCCCATATCTCCTTCACCTTTCCCCTTCTTGCCCCATTTTCCCTTGCAATATATTCTATAAACTTCTATCTCTTTTCTTCCGCTTAGGGTGAATTCTTTCACTGCCAGCCTCGCTGGCCTCCACTGGATCGGGTCATGTCACATAAACTATACCTTAATTTTAAAAATTATTAAGTAATAGAGGTCTTTTTTCTGGTTGCAAAAATAACATGCATTCATTCTAGAAAGTTTAGAAAATACTGATATGCACAAAAAAGGAAATAAAAATTACACGGACTTGTATTGCCTGGAGATAATCACGCTCAGTATTTACATCATTGTTCTCTGAGTTTCCATTATCCCACCATCCCATTTAGGAGGCTACCTAATAAACCAGTAGTTATCATAATATGGACATATTCAGCTAATGACCTGACCACTTATAAAATTTGTCCCCACCCAACATCCTCTAACTTAACCCTAGGTTTCATCCCCACCCGTCCTGTCAAAGTGCTTCTCCAGCAGCCACTGCCTGAATGTTGGACATAAACATCCACAAATGTAATGGAAATTGACCCTAAAGTGGATTGTGAATTTTTTAAAAACAAGGTATACTTCATAAAGTCAGCGAACATAATGTTGGAAAACTGTAGGATCACATAAAAGCCATGGAAAAGCAAATTCCACCTGATGTGTGTATACTAAAAGAAAATCAACAGGTCTGATGACAAGTACCTCAAAAGAGAATAATTCAGCTATCAAAGATTAGAAGAAACTCTTTGGAAATAATGAAGGCCTCAAATTATTTTTGTTACAAATTTATGATAGTACTACAAAAGTCAGCCATAAAATGGTGAAGAATATTATACCATATTATCATACAATTTTATTTTATTTTTATCATACAACTTTAATTTTATTTTTCCAAAGCACATGGAAAATGTAAAGCAGTTTGGAAAACTGTAAAGCACTATCTAAATGTAAGAGTCAAAGTCCTTCTTTATAACTATTTTAATCATAAATCTTATTCTAAGGCATTTATACTATATTAAATGTTTTATAAAATAGAAACATGATCAAAGCAGGAAAATATTCCTAGTGAATATTTTTTTTCTTACATTTTTATAGTCACTCATTTAGCAAGTTAATTTTTTTTCTGAGATTTAAAATTAAACTCACTAGAGGGCACTTAGGTGGCTCAGTCAGTCAAGTGTCTGCCTTCAGTTCAGATTATGATCCCAGGGTCCTGAGATGAAGTAGTTCATCAAGCTCCCTACTCAGCAGGGAGTCTGCTTCTCCCTCTACCCTTCCCTCCTGCTCATGCTTTCTCTCTGTGTGTCAAATAAATAAATAAATAAATAAAACCTTTATAAAATGAAACTCACTAGAATAAAATTTTTAGTATCCTTTTCTCCACTGGGGGGAAAAAACCCCAACATTTTGCCAATGCTCATCTTCTGGGTGTCTGGTACTAGAAAGACCATGGGCTTTGAGAACAGAAGATCAACACAATCCCATGTGAGCTGTGTGAGCTTGCATAAGTTATTTAAATGTACTGAGCTTGCATTTTATCACAGGGATAATAGTGGCTGTATAACCCACATCCCTGGGTAAGATCTGGAGAAGACCCAATGAGATACAAACTTTCATAGTGGTCATGAATTAGAGATAGCATCAGATATATATCTAGCCCATGAATCAGTGAATTTTTTTTTTCATAAAGACTAAATATATATTTTAGGCTTTGCAGGCCATAAGTCTCTGACAAACTACCCAGCTCTCCCACTGATGCACAAAGGCAACCATAGATAGCATGTAAACAAATGGGCATGGCTGTGTTCTAATAAGACTTGGTGGACCCTAAAGTTTGGGGTTTTTTTTTTTTCAAAGATTTTATTTATTTATTTGACAGAGGGAGAGAGATCACAAGTAGGCAGAGCAGCAGGCAGAGAGAGAGGGGGAAGCAGGCTCCCCACTGAGCAGAGAGCCCGATGCGGGGCTTGATTCCAGGACGCTGAGACCATGACCTGGGCTGAAGGCAGAGGCCTAAACCACTGAGCCACCCAGGTGCCCCTAAAGTTTGGTTTTTCACATGAATTTCACATGACATGAAATATTCTTCTTTTGATTTTTTTTTCAAACCATTTAATTTACCATTCTTAGCATAAAAATAGGCAGTGAGCTGAAACTGGTCTATGAGCCCTACTTTACTGACCTTAGGTCTAGCACAATGCCTAGCATGTTGCAGATATCAGTAGCTAATATTACACATATAAAGTTACTTTATAAAATATTAATATTAGGAGCACCTGGGTGGCTCAGTGGGTTAAAGCCTCTGCCTTCAGCTCAGGTCATGATCTCAGGGTCCTGGGATCGAGCCGCACATTGAGCTCTCTGCTCCGAGGGGCGCTTGCTTCCTCCTCTCTCTCTGCCTGCATCTCTGCCTACTTGTGATCTGTCAAACAAATAAATAAAATCTTTAAAAAATATATCAATATTAGGTATAATCTATTGGCAACTTTCTTGTTCTTCATCATGATTTAAAGACTATCAGCTGTTGTCCCATTATTACCTCTGTACTCTCCCAATACCTTAGGCTATAACTCATCTGGAACTATGGACTTGGCATAATCTAAAGCATTGATTGGACTCTTACTAAATCTTTTATATATATCGAATTTTAATTCCTTGTTTTTCAATAAAATATTTTTTAAAAACCTTTGTTTAAGTAAAGAAAGGTAATACTCATTCTAAAACTTTAAAAAATGGAGAAAAGTAAAAATGAGGAGGATTTCTCATTTTCCTGCTTAGTTATATTTTCTACCTTCCCTTTGAAGACCATTTTCTTTACTTAAACAACAAAAAAGAAGTAAATGAATAGTTAAGTGGTTATATTTTCTCTGCCATCTGTCAGCATTACATCATTTTCTTCCTCCAAACATAGCTTTGTTTTGTTTTGTTTTAACTGGACTGTTTTTTTTTTTATCCTCAACTTCAGCTTGTTCTGTGCTTTATCCTTCCAAGTTTTCCCTCTGCCTGTGTCCTTGGTTATGCACAACTCTATCATCAAAATCTATCTCAACAGAGCCCATTCTCTTCAGCCACATGTTGTTTCTTTGGTATTTTCTTCCTCATCAACTTTTTGTGTGATTATAATTTCTTGTAACCCATGTTTCCATAGCCACACCAACCTAAGGATCAAATGGAATCATATAACAGTAATAAACAGTATTCTTTTTCTGGTTTTCACCCCAACCCTACTGTGGGACTTGTAGCTACTCTTAAAGTCTCATCCAGTTGTCTCTATGAAGTTCATAGGTGGTATGACACATGTGCCCATCAACAAGTCAAGTCAGCGATCTCCTCCGTCTGCCATGATTCTCTCCTACTCAGGCTACCTTTGCAGATATCTGCTGACAAAACCTTTGCTTCCCATGAAGTTACTTGGTAGTGCCCGGCCATTGCCACTACCGCAGGTAAAATCCATACTAAAGGTATTTTCTCCTGAAGCTACAAACTATTAAAATATCTTCCACTCTTGGAACTGGTTTTCACTGCTGCAGGATGATGGAGGTCGGCCTCTACTGGCCACCACTATCAGATTAATAAATGTCAAAATTGGAGGAGGCAATTTTTAGAATCTTGAATGCACTGAAGCTTGTTGTACCAGAGTAGGATCAAGGCTTTTCTCCTTTGTATGTAAGCATTAACAGATGAGTAACAAGATGGCATTGTCTTGTTAACATAGTATCTTACATAGTTGGTTGAAACAGAGCTTTCGTCTCTTGTATTCCTCTCTCCTTAGGATTCTAACATGGGTTTATAGCCTCTGGGCCAAATAGACATCATGCTCTACTAATTGTCCCTCCTGTGTGGCCAGTTATTGGTCCAAACCTAAGAGTACTACTTTCTCTTCCTTTAGAATGAATTCTTTCCTAGGAGACTCCTTTTCCTGTCATGCACAATAACGGAGGATTCATACCCTGACACTATACATGCAGACATGTCTGAATGTCAGTGGTGGTTAAAATTTAGATTCGAGCCAGAATCCTCCACTGCATCAGAATTCTACCCCTTAGTCTCTCTTCTTTTTCTTAATCTATTATCCTTTTTAAATGATGTTGGCCATAAAACCATAGTTGCCTTCCTCTGGGCTTTGAGAAATCTGTTTTTCTAAAATCTCCCATATGTTTTTGTAGTGGACATCTGTTGTTTTGCATGTCTCCTCAAGAACACTGCTCTATCAATTCTGCTTTTCCTATGTCTCTCTACTGGATCATTCTATAACATATAAATTTCTTCCATTTAAAAAAAGTCTTCTCTTGACATCCCTGTTCTATCTACTGCCTCATTTCTCTGCTCTGTTTTATTGCAAAACACAGATACAAACTATGTTGTAGTTTTTAATATTCGCAACTTCCAAATTCCCTCTCATTCCCTCTTGAACAGACTCTATAGAGATTTTTTTTTAACCTTCAGACCATTTAAACTGCTCATGGCAAGGCCTCCAAGTATTTAAATCCAAAGGTCACTCCTTATTTTCACTTGACCTCTCTTCATTTCAAGAGTGATCTCTCCCTCTTTGAAGCCTATTATTCTTTTTGCTTCCAGGATATCTCATCCTCTTAGATTGCCTCTTCTCTCAGTGACTGCTGCTTCTCAGTCTACAGTCTTCTTTAGGGATTCCTTATCATCACCTTGACATCTAAACATTGAAGTACCTCATTTTTGGAGTTCTTTCTTCTATACTCTCTCCTTCAATGATCTCATCCAGTCTTGTGGCATTATATAATCTGTATACTGATAAATTCTGCAGCCAAGAACTCTTACCTGCATCCTAGACTCATATATTCAACTGCCCATCAACATCTCCACTTTGAACCCTTAACAAGTATCTCAAATTTAATAATAATGCAGTGGAACTCCTGTTTTTCTACAGACCTATTCCTCTGACAGTTTTCTCCATCTCAGTTAATGGCAATGCCAGCCTTCTGATCACTCTTGCCAAAAACCTCAGAGTTATCCTTGATACTTTCCTTTACTTCTCCTGGCCCCTACAATTCACTACCTTGAAAATATATCCAGAATCTGGCCACTTTTAACCAAGTCCACTGTTATCATTTTGTTCTAAACTATGAATGTCTCTAATCTGGATTACTGTACTGATCTCTTAACTTATTTCTTGTGCCCTCCCTTTGGTTTACTTTTTTTTTAAAAGATTATTTATTTATTTATTTGACACAGAGAGAGATCACAAGTAGGCAGAGAGGCAGGCAGAGAGGGGGGGTGGGGAAGCAGGCTCCCCGCTGAGCAGAGAGCCCAACGCGGGACTCGATCCCAGGACCCTGAGATCATGACCTGAGCCGAAGGCAGAGGCTTAACCCTCTGAGCCACCCGGGCGTCCCTGGTTTACATTTTTAAATGTCAGCTACCTCATGTCATTACTCTGCTCAAGCTCTCCAGTGGCTTCTCAACTCATTAAAATCAAAGTCAATAGCCTTTAAGGTCTTTTACAATATTTGACCTCATCTCTTGCTCTCCCCTGGCTCACTTTTGCAAGATAAAAACCCACATATGCACTGCTTTCCTTCTCCCGTTTTTCCCAGATATTTACAGAGCTCATTCTCTTGTCTGCTTTGGCTCAAATGTCCCCTTCTCAATAAGGCCTTCTCTGATAACCCTACATAAAATTGCAGCAATTTCTATTCATCTTCCCTGATATTTTTCAACAGCACATATCACTACCTGAAATATTATATATTTTACTAATGTAGTTGTTTATTGTTTTCTCATCCCACCTAGAGTGCAAGTTCCAATAAAAAAGGATTTTTGTCTTTATTATTTACTGTTATATGTCTGGAATCTAAAATAAGCCTACACTTCTGAGACAAACAACCAAACTGTTTTCCTGAAAAGATGTCCTTATTTATATTCACTCCAACAGAGCACACAAGAATTTGTCTCACCATACCTAGGCCAGTATGAAATATTTTACCCAAAACAATATGCTACTTTAACTCATAAAAATTATAGCTTTTAACATTTACTTCTCCTGAATATTCTTAGGATTGAATACATTTTTCTTATGCTTACTAGCCATTTTTCAAAGACACGGAGAACTAGTTTATTGGTACACTTTACCCACTTAAAAAGATCTCACTACTTTTTTCTCATAGATGTGTATGCAATCTTTATATACTAATTACATCAAGTTTTTGTCTTATATATGGTAAATATTATTGTCAGTTTATTCTTTGTATTTTATTTCTGTCTTGTGTTTTGATGTGTAAAACCTCTATATTTTTACATAATCATATCTATCATCCCTCTGTTATTTTTACAGTAAATTTAAGTTTGGGAACCAGAAAAATAAATAAATCTTTTAAAAACAAAGCAAAACAACAACAACATCAAAAATAAAATAAAATAAGCTGGGGCGCCAGGGTGGCTCAGTGGTTAAGAGTCTGCCTTCAGCTCAGGTCATGATCCCAGGATGCTGGGATGGAGCCCCATGTTGAGTTCCATGTCGGTTTGAATTGGATTCTTGCCACTGACAACTAAAAATACTAACAAATTCAGACTCACTCCCAGTGTCCAACTCTAATATGACATTGCTATTTTCTTGATCTTCTTGTAGCTTCTGTATGCTTCACTAACTAGTTTTTCCTTATTAGTAAAAGTCAAGTCTAGAGTGTAAGCTTCCCTAATTGCTTCTTTAGCCTTCTGAGTAATAATATTATCAGATAGACAAGTAAAGAATTTTTCTAATTCTTTGCCTTTAGTAGAATAAAACATTCAATACACATTGGAATAGTTGCAGTCCCTCCTCTAAATTGCTTTGGTGCCAGTTTTGTAACTGGAATTAGAAAGCAGCATCTCAAACATCTGTCTAGTTAGGTAACATGCAGCATAATCCTACAGTAATATATCACTTGCATTTCTCCCTTTTTGTACAGAATAAAATTATTTTCATTATCTCTATCCTTGGGTTTCTAGATCTCCTTATAAGTGAACATTATTTTTAAAGTCAGGAAACATTTATCAAATCCAAACTCCATGTCTGGTATTTTCTAGATGCTAGGAATATAAAGATAAAATTTTATTTTGTTATATAGTATTTTCTTGTCACACAGTAGGTGTTTGGTAAACACTTGTTGAGTTAATAAATAAGTGGATACACTGATATGTAGAACTACTTGAATATTCATTAGACCTATTTCCTTTGAACAAGCTTTACCTTTCTATTGACATATTTTAGTCCATTCCAACTCTTCTTGGCAGTGACAATGATAGCAATAACTTTGATTTAAAAAGTACTAACTGAGGGCACCTGGGTGTCTCAGTGGGTTAATGCCTCTGCCTTCGGCTCAGGTCATGATCTCAGGGTCCTGGGATCGAGCCCCGCATTGGGCTCTCTGCTCGGCAGGGAGCCTGCTTCCTCCTCTCTCTGCCTGCTTCTCTGCCTACTTGTGATCTCCATCTGTCAAATAAATTAAAAAAAAAATCTTTATATATAAAAAAAGTACTAACTGACAATAAATGCAATGTTTTATTTACATTTCCACTATTCCAGTCAGTAATCTGTGGGTGGATAGGAACAAAGACTAATTTAACTTAAATGAAAGGGATTTATATAGTACATTGCAATAAAAGTGTTGTCATATCAATCCAAGAATACCCATAAGTAATTACTATAATAGTGCAAGAAATGGGGTTCTGGATTCATGGCATTTCTTGGGGCCTCAACAGCAGAAATTCATAAAAATTACCCTTTTGTATTATTGTTAATTACCATGACTCATTGGTATTTCACATGTCTGCTTTTTCCTCCTATACTCTGGTCCACTGGCCACTCCTGGTTCAAAGCAGCTCATGGCCATTACAAAAACATGACATTAAATGGCAATCGGCACTCAACTTAACGTGGGAAAGACTGACAGTGATGGAGATGGGGGTGAATTTAAAGGAATTTAAGCCTTATTTAAAGGGGACTGCCAATTTTCCTTGTGGGAAAATGATCTATGGTTGCCACAATATCTGACTTTTCACAAGGAACTTGGAATCTTGAGTGAAATTTCTTAATTTTTGAAGAATGGCAACTAAGTTGAAAGGAAGGAAGGAAGGAAAGAAGGAAGGGAAAGAAAAAAAAGGGACAAGCATCACTCCAAAATGGAGCATTTTTCCATGCCTTATCTTATTTAATCCTCACAATTCTGCAAAATAAATGTTTTTATAATCCCATTTTACCCATGAGGACATTGAGACTCAGAGAGCTTAGGCTTGCACAAAAGTCAAATAACCTGTAAGTGGAAGAGGTGGGACTCAAACAGCTAAATCCCATTTTATTTCCATATTGCCTCTATGAAATCATGGTAAAATTTCAGAATCAGTTTATTTTCCATTTCCACATATAGAATTTATATCTCTGGAGCTAAAAGTATTCTTATCACTCCTCTTCCTTGCAATATCTGCCTTTCTCTTATTCCATTCCAATTTTCCTTTCCTATCAGCCATGAATGAGGCTTTCTGAGCCAGTATGGAAGGTAGAAATGAGCATGGACTAGGGAAGGGAAAATTAATCCAGTAGCTTGACCAGCCTTTACTAGCCTGTCAGAAATCACAATAATAGGGTCTAAAGTGGTATGGGGAATTCAGGGTTAATTTGGATCCACATCGAGGAGGGGGTGTGATGATTGTTACTGTCTCTTAGACTACAGAAGTTTTTGTCAAAAGGACAGTGATAGTTGTTCCAGAGGGATCCATGATGTTTGAAGCAGATTCTCATCTAACATCCAAGGGACAGTGGCATAGTTGGGGTATCAGGATAAGAAAGTGAAAATGGAGGTTGTCAAGGCCCTAGCTGGGGTCCAGGATTGAGTGATAGTCTCAGGAAAAATTGACATAAAAACCAGGCATCTGGGTAGAAGCCCCACTTTAACACCTGAACTCCTCAGTCAAAAATTAGGAAGGGAAAATGTAGCTTGAAGGCTAAGCAAGTATCCTAGAGTCCTAATCTGGTCAGAAGGCTAAGCAAGTATCCTAGAGTCTAATCTGGTCAGAATCTTCCTGTTCTAAGCTACCAGGTAGCTTAGAACAGGAAGACTAATTCCAGCCTCTCTTTTGAGTAGCCTTCTATGTAGTGATAGAACTGAATTGATAAAGCTGAGCAGACATGTCTGTGTATGGACAGAGCTGAACATTGTAGGAACCGTCCTTCTTACCTGAGGAACAAACTAAAATAGGTTTGCCTAGCTTTGCAATATTGATATAACACCTCTCTGGAAAGAATCAATGAACTATGCATAAACTCTAAATGATACTCAGGAAGATACCATTTCAATGGACTCTTGAGATTATATAGTTTTTTTTTAAGTTTTTATTTTTAAGTTATATTTACACTCAACATGGGGCTCAAACAACAAGATCAGTTGCATGCTCTAACAACTGAGCCAGCCAGGTACCCCCAGACTATATACTTTTTGAAGTAAAGTATCATATTACCAGTGTGAATGATTATTCCCTTACCAATATGTTCTATGGATATTTTAATGCCAGGTAGTCCTGAGTTTTTTAAATATCAGGTTTAAGAGCATCCTTCCATTTATGCATCCACTAATACGTGCTGATACTACATGTACCTACTACATGCCTCAAGGTCATTGTGCAGTCATACTGACTAACATTTATTGAGCATTTACCCTGCAATCTGCATTGTTCATCTGCATGCATTAACTCATTGTTCACAATAATCCTATGAGGTAGCTATCATTGTTATATCCATTTTAAAGGGAGAAAAATAAAACACAGAAAAGTTCAGAACAACTTTTAGTTGTATGTGAAAATGTTCCTAGATTTAAGAAATAAACAATTTAGAGAGATAAGACATTACTAAATATAGACAACCAGTCACACTGCCTCCCCACACATTGACCCAAGGTTTGCCTTGATCCTGAATATTTCCACCCTCTGTTCCAGTTCACATCCAAGCTACTCTAATGCCACCTGTGGATCAGCATGGGGAACTGTCTGACTCAGTACCTTTCCTATAATCCTATTCTAGTGGGATTTTGTTCTACATTGCCCTCACCGCTTTATTTCTGGTTTTAAATATCCACTTTATTCTCTACAGTACTGAACATATATTATTTCTATCTAAAGAAGAGATGGCTTATGAGACATCTATAGTAAAACATCTACCCTAAGAAATGTAATCCACTGTTAAATATCAAATGGATGATTCCATAAACATGAACGGGTTTCTTTACTATAGGAAATCCAAGTGGAGGTGGGCAGCTGGGTGGCTCAGTCGGTTAAGTGTCCAGCTCTTGGTTATGATCTCAGGGTCATGGAATCTGGCCCAGCATGAGGCTCCATGCTCAGCATAGATTCTGCTTGAGATTCTGTCTCTCCTGTTCCATATGCCCCTCTCCCCACTCATGTGCTCTGTCACTCAAGTGAATAAATAAAATATTTAAAAAAAATAAAAATAGGGTGCCTATGATAGTCAGTTAAGTATCTGTCTTTGGCTCAGGTCATCTTCCCAGGTCCCACATGGGGCTTCCTGATCAGTGGGGAGTCTGCTTCTTCCTCTCCCCCCAGCCTGTGGGCTCACAGGCTCTTTGTCTCTCTCTTTTGCAAAAACAAACAAATAAAATCTTGAAAAAAATAAAAAGAAAAGAAAAGAAAGAAAGAAAATCCAAGGAATGGAGATTGTAAAAAGGTTTCTTGAAGGAAAAAGGGATGACATCCTGTATACATTTAGTTTTCTGCCTCTTTTGCACTTTACCTTCTTCTTCTGCATTGTCCAATGTCTATAATGTTAGCTTGTCACTAAGCTACTGCATGATAAGGGTGCTGTCTTTGTATGAGTCTTCTTTCAGTGCATTAAGTTCTGTGAAGGCTTCATCAAAAGTGGTTTTAGGCATGGCACAAAAAATAGACAATACATCAATAGATACATACAATGGAGAAAAGACAGAATCTTCAATAAATGGTGCTGGGAAAACTGGACAGCTACATGCAAAAGAATAAAACAGGGCCAGTTTCTTATACCATACATAAAAATAAACTTAAAATGGATTAAAGACCTAAATGTGAGACCTGAGGGGCGCCTGGGTGTCTCGGTGGGTTAAAGCCTCTGCCTTCAGCTCAGGTCATGATCCCAGGATCCTGGGATTAAGCCTCGCATCAGGCTCTCTGCTCGGCGGGGAGCCTGTTCTCTCCTCTCTCTCTACCTGCCTCTCTCCCTACTTGTGATCTCTGTCAAATAAATAAATAAATAAATAAAATCTTTAAATAAATAAATAAATAAATGTGCGACCTGAAACCATAAAACTTCCAGGAAAAAACATAGGGAGTAATTTCTTTGATATTAGCCCTAGAAACATTTTTTCTAGATATGTCCTCTCTGGCAAGGGAAACAAAAGCAAACATAAACTATTGAGACTGTATCAAACTAAAAAGTCTTTGCACAGCAAAGAAAACCATCAATAAAATGAAAAGGTAACCTACTGAATAGGAGAAAATCTTTGTAAATGATATTTCCAAGAAAGGGTTCATATCCAAAATATATGAAGAACTTATACAACTGAGCACCAAAAAGAAAACAACAAACAATCCAATTAAAATGGGCAGCAGACTCATATAGACATTTTTCAAAAAAAGTCATCGTGATGGCCAAACAGACACAGGAAAATATACTCAACATCACTAATCATCAGGGAAATGCAAATCAAAACCACAATGCAATATCCTTACCTTAAACCTGTCAGAATGACTAGCATCAAAGAGATAAGAAACAAGTATTGGCAAAGATAAAGAGGAAAAGGAACCCTCCTGCACTGTTGGTTGGAATACAAATTGATATAGCCATAGTTTGGAGGTAGCTTAATAAGTTAAAAATATAATTACCGTATGATCCAGTAATTCCACTAAATATTGGGTATTTACCCACTAATTCAAAAGGATATATGCACCCCTTTGTTCTTTGCAACATTATTTATAGTATCCAAGATATGGAAGCAATACAAGTGTCCATCGATAGATGAATGGATAAAGAAGATGTGGAGTGAAATATTACATAACCAAAAAAAAAAAAAAGAAGAAGAAGAAGAAGAATGAGATCTTGCCATCTGCAACAATATAAATGATGGACCTAGAGGATAGAATGCTAAGTGAAATAAGTAAGACAGAGAAAGCAAATACCATATGATTGCACTCATATGTAGAATTTAAGAAGTAAAACAAATGAACAAAGAAAGAAGAAAAAGACAAGCAAAAAATCCAGACTCTTAAATACAGAGAACAATCTGATGGTTGCCAGAGTGGAAGTCGGTGGGGAGATGGGGAAATAGATAAAGGGGATTAAAAGTGCACCTATAGTTGCCGGCACTGAGTAATGTTTACCAATGTAAAATCATTATATAATGTTTATGTTATAAACATTATAACACTGTATGTTAATTATGCTTCAATAAAACAAAACAACAACAAAAGTAGTTTTAGCCAGTGTGCAGGCAAGCTTTGGGTTATTAAGGATCTCATAGTAGAGTACAGAGAAGTTAAGAGCCAACCCCATGTGGATGGGTATGTGGGTTGCCTCTCTTTATAGTTTATATCAAATGCCTTTTGGAAAGCTCCCCCAGAATTATCTACAGTTTGTTTTCAATCATCACCATGTGTAACAAGGGTTACTAGAAGTAAACTCCATTTTCAGATAAAAGAATTTAGTTTTTGGATTGGTTGCATCAGCTATTAAGTTCTTACCAACAATTGCAGGACAGTAGTACAAATGAATCTCAGTGCAGACTTTTTCTCCCAGTAGTTCTTAATCAGTTGTGACTTCTTATCAGAGGTGTTCATCTTTTCTTCCATATTTGAAAAAATCCTTTAGGAGAACCTGAAGACATTCTTATAGGCCGCCTAGTGCAGTCTACACTCTGACTGGGCAGCTTGGTGCCATGCTCTGTCATGGTCTTCATACAGGTGAACATGGCAGAGTACTCAGCCTGCTCAATCAGCTTTCCTCTGTCTTCCTTGGTGAGCAGGCTGCGTGCAGGGCTGATGGAGTTCCAGGACCAAGACACAGAAGACAATGAAGGCAAGACATCAAGGGTGTGAGCACCAATAGTGTATGGAGGAGTCGTCCTCAAGAGAACTCATCTCTGCAGCCACTTTGATCTACATTTGGATTTAGCAGAGAACCCTGTTGGAGGCAAGGAACAGGCCATGGCCTACACACCATTTTCAACTGGTCTTTCTTTCTGCTTCCAAATCTTGGTGCACTCATAGAAAAATTCCACTCCCACTTTCTTTGTTCCATTTACAATCTCAAAGAGTACTGTCCATGTGCCTACCACCTTGAGGATCATGCTCTTGACCTTCCTGCAGGAGAGTCTCAATACTGGGGGTAAAATCAATGATAACAGAAAAATTTAATCTAACATATTTGAAAGTTGTTCAGAGTCCCCTTCAGCATCATCATGAAGTTCTTACTGACCGTTTCATTCACTTTCACTTAAATTTGTATTTTGAAGTGCCTGGGTGGCTCAGTCATTAAGCGTCTACCTTTGGCTAAGGTCATGATCCCAGGGTCCTGGGACCGAGCCCTGCATTGGGCTCCCTGCTCAGCAGGAAGTCTGCTTCTCCCTCTCCCACTCCTCTTGTGTTCCCTCTCTCACTGTGTCTCTGTCAAATAAAGTCTTTTAAAAAAAAATAATAAATTTAGGGGCACCTGGGCGGCTCAGTGGGTTAAAGCCTCTGCCTTCAGCTTGGGTCATGATCTCAGGGTCCTGGGATCAAGCCTAGCATCGGGCTCTCTGCTCAGCGGGGAGCCTGCCTCTCCCTCTCTCTCTGCCCACCTCTCTGCCTACTTGTGATCTCTGTCTGTCAAATAAATAAACAGAATCTTTAATAAATAAATTAAATAAATAAATACATCGATATTTTGCTAGGTACCAACATTCAAGATGAAGATTTCTTATCCATCATACTTGAGTTGGAAGGAGCCATAGAGAACATTTAGGGTTCAACCATTTTTTTAAAGATTTTTATTTATTTGAGAGAGAATGAGAGGTAGAGCACAGAGGGAGATGGAGAAGCAGGCTCCCTGCTGAGCAGAAACACTGACACAGGGCTCAATCCCAGGGACTCCATCCCAACACCCCAAGATCATGACCTGAGCCAAAGGCAAACACTTACTGACTGAGCCACCTAGGCGTCCCTAGAGTTCAAGCCTTCTGTTAAGGTTCTACTCTGTTTGCCACCTAAAATCTATTTCACACGGAGCTATTTGTTGATTGGTTGGCGGGGCCGGCTTCCTGATTCTACATTTTTCTCCACAGTCCCTGCTCTCTTTCATAAAGGAAGGCCTGTGTTAGAGCTGGGGTGGGCAATTAGGCATGCCATGTCTCTGGCAGGTCTCACCTCTTTGTTGTTGTTGTGCTAGTGAAATTTATTTACATTATACTTTATCACATCAATCACATTTACACTCTGGAAATTTGTATATATACATATACATATATATATATATACACACATATATATATATACACACACACATACCAAATTTGTGTGTGTGTGTGTGTATATATATATATGTATATATACATATATATATACCAAAGCAGGATACAACTAATATAATAGTTGGGTAACTTAATGAACATGGCTTCTTTGAGGTCTCATCTGGGATTTTAGAGTATAGTGTGTCCAGAGGTTGCCAGTGGCAATTAAAGAGAAAGTTGTAGATTTCTTTTTTTTTTTTTAAGATTTTATTCATTCATTTGTGAGAGAGAGAGAGAGAGAGAGAGAGAGAGCACAGGCAGACAGAGTGGCAGGCAGAGGCAGAGGGAGAAGCAGGCCAAGCAAGGAGCCCGACGTGGGACTCGATCCCAGGACACTGGGATCATGACCTGAGCCGAAGGCAGCCGCTTAAACAACTGAGCCACCCAGGAGTCCCAAAGTTGTAGATTTCTGCACGTTTCACCCATAAACTATTTAATTTCTCAATATTTAAATGAAGACACGGATCTTCTAGTGGTTTTTCATCTTGTTTTTCAGCTAAATCTGTGGTCTCCTCAAGTGTAACCAAAGGTTCAGCTGGGTGTCCAGAGTTCTCATGAGCAGAAATAAGGTGGTGTCCATTTCCATCTATGACAGCTGCAACTATAGCCAGAAAGAGAGTAACAGTCATGCTGTTGCTCATACTATTTGTCAAAGGGGTAATCCTGTCAGGGCTAGAACTTGGCTTCACTCTTTGCCAATATCAGTAATAATTATTTTGAGTCATGCCAAAACCTGCAAAACTCTCCTGTCCAGCCATTAGACAGAAGTTAGCCATGAGATGGGTTAAATGTTAGGCTTCCAAGGCCTCAATTCCTCACTCCTCTTGTTACGTTAGGGATGCCCAGCAAGATGCAAAGGATGGCACAGCTGTCAGCTGCTCTGAGCTTGGGGCTACAGCATTGTTTCCCACTACTGCCTTCCAAGTAGTTTCGAAGATGAAAAGATAAATTTGTTCTTTATTGAAGGCTTTCTCCTTCTTTCCTATTATTTTTGGCAATGACAGAGCTGAACGTTACCTAGGGATTGCTGGCCCCATAATTTCAGAGGTATCCCTTCCCCAACTCTTTAATATTGAAGTTTGACATTTCCTCAGTCTGATATTAAGTGCTTTGCAAAATCAGCTTTTAAGTTTCCCCTGCTAACCAATCTAGTCTCACATCCATCCTAAATAGAACTTCTAGACATGCCATTTTCTCCTGGAGACCTTTAGCAGGGTAACAACTCAAAGAATTTTGAGCTGTTTTTCAGCTGTTTTTGAACTGTTCTTCAGCTGTTTGCTCTTTTTCCTGAAGGCCACCCATCCTTTGAAGACCTCATTCCTCTAAACTGAATAGAGTGAGATGTGCCTCAATCTTATCTACATAGTTTGCATTTGTGCAAGAGCAAGAGAACCATGTATCATAGCCTGGCTTCTCTGCTGACTTGCGGATAATGTTCATCAGAGATTGCAGTATGAAGTTAAGACATTTCCCATTTTTAATGTGGATAAAGTTTCCTTCACTAATTAGCTTCTTTTAGTTCCTTTTAGTGGGTGTGGAATTGGAAGGAATTTTTTAAAATATTATTTTTCCACAACCTTTCCTACCCTTTCATTTTGTAAGTGAAGAAAAGGATGCCCAGAGAGGTAAGATGATGTGGTCAGATTCACACAGCCAGAGAATAGCAGACAAGACAACTGAACCCAGCTTTATTTACCTGTTATATTTAAAAACCAATATTGTAACAGCTTTTTAAAACTGTATTTTTATTTTAAAATATTTGATATTTCAACTATATTATGGATTCAGTTAATGGCCTATTTCAGAAATGAATCATTATTTAATTCATGTTTCCTATAGGAAAATGCATTTCTAACCCTAAATATTCAATTTCCTTAGTGTCAGTCAATTCAAGCCACTAAAATACTGTAGACTGATGGCTTAAATAACAGACATTTATTTCTCACAGTTCTGGAGGCTAGAAATTCCAAGATTAAGGTGCCAGTACATTCTACGGTTTATAGATGGTTGACTTCTTGCTCTATCTTCATATGGAGAATTGGGGAGGTTAGGGGAGAGAGAGAAAGGGAGAGTGAGAAGGAGCACAAGCAATAATCTCATCATGTGAACCCCACCTGCATGTAGTCTTTAAGTAGACATTTCTGACTATTCCCTAAACTGTGCTTTTCTTGAGTACTTATTTAAAGTATGGGCCTATGCTTGTCCTTTTCCTGTGTGTATGGTTATCCTGTTTCATTTGAATATTAACTCCTTAAACATAATTAATACTGTGTTATTTTTTGAGTAGTTTTGCAAAAACATGATTATTAAAAATAAAATGAAGTGCAAAACTTGTTAGAATTCACATTTTTAAGAAAATGATTAAAATTTGAAGAGAAAGTCAATGTAAATAACAGAAATTTTTTTCAGAGAGTTATTAAAACTTGTATGAAATAGAGGATGGGACTAGGTGACTTTTGAGGTTCCTTTTGGGCTTATGATTCCATCATGATCTTTTTACCAATGGAAAAGCAGAAAGCAATGAAATTAACAGATAAATAACAGGCTTGTGATTTGCTTATAATTGAAGACACTATATAACTTCTAAGGCTAGGTCATTACAGGTGATGCAGTTTCTGTCCTTTTGGCTGAAACACTATTATTTTGTAGCCCTAAAATGTCCCAAATGCTGTTACAATTTCAGTCAGTGTCTGATGTCACTAGCATGAGAGTCTCTGAGCCTGATTCATAGAAACCATAATGAAATGTTTGTTGTTGTTTTACTCCACTAAGTTGGAGGTGGTTTCTTACACAACAATTGTGACTGGAATAGGTATGTTAGTATTACTAGAAGAAATACATACTGGAAAGACCTGAGAGGGAAAGAACTGAAAATGAGAGAAGTTTGTATTTTGGTAGTTTTTAAAGAGCTAATTACAGCATATATCATATAAAGAATGGATATGTCTGTGTGCATGTGTATGTGTGTGTGTCTGCTCATGGGTATGTGCCTACTTGGGGAGGAGGGTACAAATCTGTATGTCTACTTTGGGAACTTAAAAAAAGTTACCTAAGAATTCTATTTTCTTTTTTTTTTTAAAGATTTTATTTATTTATTTGACAGACAGAGATCACAAGCAGGCAGAGAGACAGGCAGAGAGAGAGGAGGAAACAGCCTCCCTGCTGAGCAGAGAGCCCGATATGGGGCTCAATCCCAGGACCCTGGGATCATGACCTGAGCCAAAGGCAGAGGCTTTAACCCACTGAGCCACCCAGGCGCCCCAAGAATTCTATTTTCATGTAGACCCAAAAGTCTACAAGAAGAAAGTATAAAGATTTGGAATTGGTATTAAGGTTCATAGTATTCCACAATTAATACTTACCACAAGAAAATGGTGAAACAAAAGCTATACCCACACTGACTTTGGCTTTGTTTTTTTAAATCTAGCCTAGCTGTATTACCCCACTTATTCTCCATAGATTTGAAATAACTGCACTGGAACCTCTCTCCAATCTTCTGTCCTCTGCCTCATGTTCACCCCATGTCCATTCTTTAGAAGAGGTACTACTACAGTGACTAAGACTCCAGGCTCTAGAAAGAGACTGCCCGGTTTTGAATTATGACATCTTCATCTATCAGCTAGGTGGTCTTGAAACTCTCAAGAACTGGGAAATTTTTAAAAAAGATTTATTGATGTATTTGAGAGAGAGAGAGAGAGAGAGCACAAGTGTGAGTGGGGGTAGGGCAGAAGGAGAGAATCTCAGGCAGACTGCCCGCTGAGCAGGCTCCAGCTAAATACCCTGAGATCATGACCCGAACTGAAATCAAGAGTCAGACCACCTTATCCCACCAAGCCACCCAGGCACCCTTGGAAAATTCTTTTTTAAAGAGGAAAAAATATCAAGTTTATTGTTCAGAGCCTATGTGCCTGGGAAAAAGAGGGACTGGTTAAGAATAAGCTTCAATGAGTAAGAGACTAAAGTGTATAGGACATTACAAGCGCCCATGAAATGAATGTCATTTCAAAAGTTAACCTAGAAAAATAAAGAAGGAAAGAAATTTCACTTCCTAGGAAGTCAGGAAAAGTAAGAGAGTTCTCTATATGGACTGGAAACAAATGAAGAAATTAGTTGTGAATCAGATTACCTTTTTGTAAGTATGACAAGATTTCCCCACATATATTACAAAAGCTTTGTGCTTTAACTGCATAGCTAAGATGTAATAGGTAGATGACCCAGTGGATCAAGAGCAATAAAGAAAGGAGAAGACAATATCCATTCTCTGGATAAATATGGCAAAAACAAAAACAAGTCTCTAAAATTTAGAGACTAAATTTAGAGACTAAAAGTCTCTAAAATTAAGCCTCTAAAATTTAGAAAACACCATTCAAGTACACCAAATAAGATATATATATAGTATTTGGAGATGCACTCAAGAGCAAGTCTGCTTTCCTGACAAAATGATGTTACGGAGAGTTTTATGCTTTTCTAAGAGACTGCAAAAATAAAGTATTTCTTCTTCAAGTAGCACTCATACTCAGGCCCTAGGATCCTGATAAGCAGTAAGTTTATACCATAGCTGTATCCAGTGGAATTATTGCAGTTTATTGTTTTTCCTTTTATCTACTCACATTTACTAGTTCATTGAGACTTTGTTTTTATTTATTTATTTTTGAGACTCTGTTTTAAAAAGTAAGAAGCTAAAAAAAAAATCTAAAAAAAAAAAAAGTAAGAAGCTAATTACCTTAAAGTGTAAAAAAGATCAACACTGAAAGGAAAAATTTTCTTCAGGCTCATGCAAGCCACTAAAGAATTTAAAAAGAATAACATGTTCTGATATATATACATATACATATATATGTGTGTATATATACACACACATATATATATAATTTTTTTAGATTTTTATTTATTTAATTGAGAGAGAGGGAGAAAAAGCATGAGAGGAGAGAGGTCAGCAGGAGAAGCAGACTCCCTGTGGAGCAGAGAGCCAGATGTGGGACTCAATCCTGGCACTCCAGGATCATGACCTGAGCCGAAGGCAGTAGCCCAACCAACTGAGCCACCCAGGCACCCCTCATTTATATTTTTAAACAATGCTCTTTCTGTTGTGTGGGGAATAGAAAGGAGATGAGTTAGGAGACTGTGGTAATCATCCCAAGAAAAGATGATAGACAGGAATCCGTAGGATTGATGTTGAATTCAATAGAGAAGGTAGGAAAAGTGAAACTATCAAAGGTGATTTCCAGGTTTCTGAAACGAGCAGCTGGAAGGAAAGGCTAAAAGAGAAGTGGAGAAGAAGGAAAGTTCAGTTTCAACTGTGCTTAAATTCACATGTTTCTGTAATGAAAATAACAGAAAAGAGAAATGAGATAATGCCCTTTGGAACCCAAAGAAGTGATGTGGGCTGGAGGGAGAGAAATAAGAGTACAATCCAAGTTGCAAATGTGCTCCTGCATTTCTTGTGTAATGAAAGTTCTTTTAATTCCCTTTAGCATCTTTGAAAATTACTGCTCAGCCTTGTAGAAATGATGTGCCTTATTTGTAAGGTTGCTGTGAAACGCCTGCCATCTGGTGGACATAATAAAATATAAATATAAATATAAATTTACTTCATCCAATGGAATAGAAACATTACTGCTAAGTTGAGCAACTTGAAACTTTATTAGAAATCTTTCTAATATTATTGCCTTGACAACAAACATTTATATCTTTATATTTCTCATTAGGGAAAACTGATTGCCACGTTTCAACCTAAATCACATCAAAGTGTGCATCATTGAAAAGATTTATAAAAGGAATCTTTAGCTTGATAAAATATTAAAACCAAACATAGGTATAATTCCAAAGACTGGATTTTCTAGGAACTACCTCAGAAAAAATGTAGTCTTTTGGCTCCTTAACAGAAACTAAAGTTATATTTCTCTTCCTCAGATCACGGTCGGTGGGTGCCTGAGCTGGCTTCCACAGGCTCATAAGAACGGATTGTGCACATCTCTTCCAACTCTAAGCTCAGTGATTTCAGGTTGGTAACTTGAAATTGGCCATAGTGGGGGTATTTATACTAAAGAAATCAAGGAAGACTTGAAATCAGAGTTGTTGGGTTTTTGTTTTTGTTTTTCAGAAAGTCAGTTTATCAGCATACCATACATATCTCTGCTCTCCCTTGAATTCACCAATTTAAAAAAAAAAAAGCATTCCATGGAACAGTTGTTAATATTTTTAAAATTTTATTTAAATATACATTTCCAAATTTGGGACACTATGGAATCCTTTACGAATTCTATTTGAGTTTTATATTTTTCTTTTCTTTTAGTTGGAGGAGCCAGACTGAATTTTTAAAAGGTTACTCACTATTAAATTTATTGCGTAAAGGTAATATATCTCAAATTATTGCAGTCTTAGTTGAGTGTTGACTTTTGGATTTCTTGTACTGATGATTGTCAGCTAATAGATTCGATGAATCACTCTATAGCTCCAAAACTGAGACCAGAAACCTAAATGCTCTATATGCTCTGAGGCTTTCCTGGTCTATTTTTAGAGGGGTGAACTCAAAAAAGATATAAGCTCTTACTGTATTTGTCTGATGACTCAGAAATAGTCCCTCTGATGTTTCTTGAAGGCAGTGTGCTTACCTTTGCCTCTAGTTATGTTGCCTTAAAGTGGCCTAAACTGTAAGCTTCTTATAATCTGAAACTGTTGCTTACATGTATGGACAAGTCCTAAAAATAAGACTATTGGATCAGGGTCTTTATCTGTGCCATTTTCTAAAACAGGCTTTTCAGATCTTGTGAGTTCCATAAGCCCTCAGATAAAAGAAAATGCACCTTTATACTTTCTGAAACAGAAGTGAATAGGCCTGTTTCATGTCAGCTGAGGTTCAATATGGCAGCGAAATTCTGTTCAGTGGAAGAATCCACAGGCACTTTTGATTAGCCTTCAGTAGTAACAAGTGATAGTATTCTATAATAGCTGCAAGTGGATTGAGATGGGGATTTGAACAGAAAGAGGATTTGGTTTGAATTATGTTATAAGGTAATAGAAATGTGCAGCATTACTGGGCACTAAAAGTAACAATTAGCTAAGTTTTACCAATGTAATACATTCCCACCAAGTAGATTCAACTTTCACTTTCTTGAAGACAGCAATTTTGGTATCATCTACACCTAGCATAAAACCTCAAAAGAGGGATGCCTGGGTGGCTCAGTTGGTTAAGCGGCTTCCTTCGGCTCAGGTCATAATCCCAGCGTCCTGGGATCGAGTCCCACATCGGGCTCCTTGCTCGGCAGGGAGCCTGCTTCTCCCTCTGCCTCTGCCTGCCTCTCTGTCTGCCTGTGCTCACTCTCTCTCTCTCTAACAAATAAATAAATAAAATCTTTTAAAAAAAAAAAAACCTCAAAAGATATCTGCTTTTTACAAAGGTATACAGATAAAAATGAATGCATTGTTATATAATGCCTATTTTCCACAGGAGACTGCAAGTTCCATGAGGTCAGGGATCTTATCTGTCTCATAAATACTGTATCCTGGGGCCCCTGGGTGGCTCAATGGGTTAAGACTCTGCCTTCAGCTCAGGTCATGATCCCAGGGTTCTAGGATCAAGCCCCACATCAGGCTCTTTGCTCAGCAGGGAGCCTGCTTCCTCCTCTCTCTCTGCCTGCCTCTCTGCCTGCTTGTGATCTCTGTCTATCAAATAAATAAGTAAAATCTTTAAAAAACAACAACAACAAAAAAAACACTGCATCCTTAGTGCCTGACATATAGTAGGGAATTTATACATATTGATTCAATAAACTAATAGAATATAGATATTAGGTATGATCTATTTAAACTTTTTTTGCAGGTATTCTAGCTCACTCAGGATGCCACTCTGTTTTTTTCTGGGTGATTGTATAAAAGAGAGTTAGGAAGCTTAGCTTAACTATCTCATGATATACAGGATTCTTATTTTGTAAGGGTCCGAAATTAGTATAATAAAGAAATTTTCTGAGTTTCCTAGTGTCAGACACTAGACACTAGCTGAGGGAAGAAGTCATCATACTGTTCTCTTTTTTTCTTTTTTTAAAAGATTTTATTTATTTATTTGACAAAGAGACAGAGAGAGAGCACAAGCAGGGGGATAAGCAGGCTCCCTGCAGAGCAGGAAGCCTTATGTGGGGCTCAATTCCAGGACCCTGGGATCATGATCCAAGCCAAAAGCAGATGCTTAACTGACCGAGCCACCCAGGCACCTCAGTTTTTTTTTTTTTTTCTTAAAAAAATTTTTTTTTGGGATGCATAGGTGGCTCAGTTGGTTAAGGGGCTGCCTTTGGCTCAGGTCATGGTCCCAGCGTCCTGGGATTGAGTCCCACATCGGGCTCCTTGCTTGCCAGGGAGCTTGCTTCTCCCTCTGCCTCTGCCCGCCACTCTGTCTGCCTGTGCTCTCTCTCTCTCTGACAAATAAATAAAATCTTTAAAAAAAAACTTTTTTTTTCTTATTTAAGTAATCTCTGCACCCCACGTGGAGTTCAAACTCAAAATCCTGAGATCAAGAGTTGCGTGCTCTAACGACGGAGCCAGCCAGGCACCCCAATCACTCATACTATTCTGAGAGTTACTCTTCCTACTCTCCTTTAGAGAGCATGAGGTCTGTGGTTCTCCTGAGTTACTCAGTCATTATGCTTTACTTCCCTTTTCTTTTTACAGAATGAAGGAGCCTGAAATAAAGGCATAAGAACGTGTCTTAAATAAGGTTATATGGCTTTACTTGTAAATAAATTCTTCCCTTCTTAATAGTCAAATTTTTCTTAAATACATTACAGTCAAAATATATAATCCTCCTAGTCAGTATCTTCTATTGTCTGAACTTTGAATACCTGTCTAGTTAACCTCATCTTCTATTTTCCCTTCATGCTGTTTGCATGCAGGTCTCCTTTGTGTGACATAATTGCAACATGCTTTGCTTTTCTACATGTCTGATACACTTTCAAAGCTCTTTTTAACTTACACAAATGTTCAGTTCTAGAAACTCCACCTTCTCCATCTCATGTCTGACTTTCCATGAGACTTTCTTCGGGAATTCTGTGAAATTAAACAACTGGTATAAAATGTTGCCCATTCAACCCTAGGGATAAAGAGACTAACAGTAGTGTCCTCAGCCACTGCACAAGGCAAGTTCAATGGTGTTACACAGAAAGTGTCATGATCTTCACTTAAGTGGGAACCATGCTCAGTTTGGATTATAAACAAGAAGACCTTTCCTGTTAGACTTTCTGTCATCATCATATCTCAGCAGCCAGAGGAACAAATGATCAATTCCTACATGATCAATTTAGCCAATCCAGAACATACAGTTTACAGAGACTGAACTGCAGAATTATCCAATCATTCTCAACCTCAGTGAATAAAGATTCTTATGTATTAGTACAATAAGAATAATGGTTTATTCCTTGGGATTTTCTTTTTAATATATAGAAAAATGAAATGAGATATGTGGAAACATCTTGCAAAACACAAAAGAGAAGGGGACTTAAATTCATTGAGTACCAAGTGCCTTGTGGTGCATGTAAAGGACATAGCACAAGCATGTCTTTCTTGGATCCCTGCTCATTGCACCTCGTGGGAGCATCTAATCATAACATTAATTTCTAGACTCATTATCCTCTGTCTAGAGGAAGATTTCCACACCTGAATGCTCAGACTTGCTATGAAGAGCATTCTCTGCTACTTGTGTAAATTTAAAGTGGCATTAGAGGAACTTACCGAGCCCTTTATTATTTTTTAAATGACTTTACTATAGTTACATTTGAAAACTTAAACAAAAGATAGGACTTGTCATTCCAGCAAAGGAAGTAGTTGCCCCCCAGGAGAGCCACTCACTGGAGAAAAGAAAGTCTCTTCCATAAATACTGCTGAGAAAATTTGATATTCATATGTAAAAGAAGGAAGCTAGACCCTTATCTTATACCACTCACAAAAATTAACTTGAAATGGATTTAAAACTTAAAAACAAGACCTGAAGCCATGAAACTCATAGAAGAAAATTAGGGGAAAAAGTTCCTTTACATGGGTCTGGGCAATAATTTTTCAGATATGATACCTAAAGCACTAGCAACAAAATAAAAGATTAATAAGTAGAAATACATCAAACTAAAAAGCTTTTGCACAGCAAAAATACAACCAACAAAATGAAAAGACAACACACAGAATGGGTAAAGAAACATTTGCAAAGCATATATCTGATAAGGGGTTAACATCTAAAAATATATAAAGGACTCATACAACTCAATAGCCATAATAGTAATAATAATAATAATCCAATTAAAAACAGGCAAAGACGGGGCACCTGGGTGGCTCAGTGGTTAAGCCTCTGCCTTCGGCTCAGGTCATGGTCTCAGGGTCCGGGGATGGAGCCCCACTTCGGGCTCTCTGCTCAGCAGGAGCCTGCTTCTCCGTCTGTCTCTCTGCTTGCCTCTCTGCCTATTTGTGATCTCTGTCTGTCAAGTAAAAAAATAAAATCTTTAAAAAAAAAATAGGCAAAGAATCTGAATAGACATTTTCCCAAAGAAGATATATGAAAGGCCAACAGGTACATGAAAAGATGTTCAATATCCCTAGTCATTAACAAAATGCAAATAAAACCACAATTAGATATCACCTCAAACTTGTTAGACTAGCCATCATCAAAAAGACAGGAAATAACAAATGCTGGCAAGAATGTAGAGACGGGAACTCTTGTGCACTATTAGTGAGATTGCAAACTGGTACAACCACTATGGAAAACAGTATGGAGGATCCTCAAAAAATTAATAATAGAAATACCATCTGATCCAGCAATTCTACTTCTGGGAATATATCCAAAGGAAACAAAAACACTAACTCAAAAGGGTATCTGTACCCCTGTGTTCATCATAGCATTGTTTGTAATAGCCAAGACATGGAAACAACCTAAATGTTCATCAGTGGATGAATGGATAAAGAAGTTGTGAGACACACACACACACACACACACATACACACACATATTATTTATCCATAAAAATGAGGGGATCCTGCTATTTGGGACAACATGGGTAGACCTTAAGGGCAACACACTATGGGAAATAAGACAGATTAAGACAAACACTGTAAAATCTCACTTACATGCAGAATCCTTAAAAATAAAAATTAAATTAAAAAAATAAAAATAGATCAAACTCATAAAAAAAGATCAGATTTATGGTTACCAAGGTAACTCTCTACCCCTAAGGAGAAGGGAAATAGAGAAAGACTGTCAGGGGCACCTGGGTGGCTCAGTGGGTTAAAGCCTCTGTCTTTGGCTCAGGTTATGATCCCAGGGTCCTGGGATCGAGCCCCGCATCGGGCTCTCTGTTCAGCAGGGAACCTGCTTCCTCCTCTCTCTCTCTGCCTGCCTCTCTGCCTACTAGTGATCTCTGTCTGTCCAATAAATAAAAATCTTTAAAAAAAAGGTAAAAAGATCTAATTATAGGATAAGTTAGTACTAGGGATGTGACATACAGCATGATAACCATAGTCAACATGGCTGTAAGATTTATGGAAAAGTTGTTAAAAGAGTAAATCCTAAGACTTCTCCTCACCAAGGGAAAAAATGTTTGTTTGTTTGTTTTACCTTCTCTTTTAATTTTATCTATATAAGATGATGGATGCTAACTAGACTTATTGAAGTAATAATTCTACAATATACCTAAGTGAAATCATTATGCTATATACCTTAAACTTATACAGTAATGTATATCAAATATATCTCAAAAAAACTTGAAGGAAAAAAAAAGGGTCCCTGAGCACAAGCCTTTCTTAACATAGATGTCCTAAGCATGCATTAAATATATCTCTGGATACAATCATATAGTAAAAACCAATGGCCCATGCTAAAATGCACTATCTCCTTTTCATTTTGTGAAAAGGAAAAGGGAGAAAGGCGAATAAATACTGTAGCTACATAGAGTAGAAGAAACAAGAACTTTGAAATCACACAGAACCTGGTTTCAAATGTCACTCCACCATTTCTTGTTTGACCTCAAAAAAGTTACTTAACCTCTTTGCACCTTGATTTCTCTTATGAAAATCCAGGTGATACTAAGTGTTGTCATGAGGACTGACTGACAAAATTTAGCATAATAAATAATACATGTAAATCAATTGCTAATATGTATCACTTTATTAGAGCTATCTTTGTGTTACATGGACCACAATAAACCTACAGATGTCTAGAAACTCTACAGAGAATTAAAATATTGACTGCATTTTCCCCTTTAAATTTATATTGTAAAGAGACAATATAAAGTCAGTCCAGCTATAACCACCATCTTCTAATATCCTAATATATTAGGTTTCAGTTCTTCTAAGTGCTATAAAATTAGTTTCCCCTTGAGTGTAGCCACTTATACACGTAATAACCATAATCTTCTAATATCTGTTAGGTTCCAGTTCTTGTAAGTGGTATAAAATGAGTTCCCCTTGGGTATACTGCTTATATGCCTAATAGGCAGAGAACTGAACTCATCATTTTGCCTCACACAAACCGTTCCTTTTTCTAACTTCCTGATTTCTACGAATAGCATCACCGTTCTCTCAGTAACTCATACTTAACACTTTAATCATTTTTTCACAACCGCTTCTCCCTCATGACCACTTACTGATCTTACTTCCTCAGTGTTCTCAAAATCTATTTCCACCTGTCTCCACATCAAGGGCCACCACCCTAATTCAGGCCTCCAAACTGGTTTTCTCGCCTGAGGCCTCTTTTCTCCATCAAATTCTTTTCACCTGTAGTCGCTAAATAAATCTTAAACAAATAATGCTTTGATTATTGAGCCTGTTTTACGGCATTAACTCTGCCTCTTCTGAAATATCTCTGGTAGCTCCCCACTGCTTACTAAATGAACTCTAGGCATTCAACACCTTCCACGACATAACCCCTTACTACCTTTCTGACCAGGTCTTCTAATTACTCTATTAAGTGCATCCTTCTTGCCTTGTCCTAAGCAATCCCTGTGCTTTTTTACCTTCATACAACTATTATTATTTCTTATGCTTTGAAAAATATGCAGTCTCATTTCACCTGTCCAAATCATGTCACTCTTTAAGGCCCAAGCAAATGCTACATCTCTAGCAAGTGAAATAGTAGATTTGCAGAAAATCCATTTTAAAATCAATGAATTTACTTAATTCATTAAATACATACATATATACAAAGAAATAAAATTCTACCCTGACGGGCTAGGTTGATTCCTGGCAATAAAATTAAGAATTAAACTATGATATGGGTCGCCTGGGTTGCTCAGTGGGTTAAAGCCTCTGCCTTCGGCTCGAGTCATGATCCCAGGATCCTGGGATGGGGCCCTGCATTGGGCTCTCTGCTCAGTGGGGAGCCTGCTTCTCCCCACCTCTCTGCCTGCCTCTCTGCCTACTTGTGATCTCTGTCTGTCAAATGAATAAATAAAATCTTAAAAAAAATGTTCTATGATACAAAATGCACAAAGAAATCCTACTGAATACCAAAGTATAATGGTTGTCCTGAGAAAAAGGATTTATGTGATTCAGTTGTGCATTGAACAAGCCACTTTTTATATAGAA
>ML103120.1:0-45408 GCA_003697995.1 Taxidea taxus jeffersonii
TGGAGAATAAAATTAGAGAGTTGAATTGGGATCAAATGAGAATACATGCAATAAGCCCGGCATTGATCACAACGTTGTTCTTCTGCTTTCCCAGGTCTTCCAGTTTTTAGGTGATCTGAGGCAAGTCACTTCTAGAGTTGTAGTTTCCTGTTTTGTAACCTGAAACCATTGGACTAGATAGTTCTGAGGTCCCCACTGCTTCCTCATTTCTAGGGTATCTGAGACTAAGCACCCACATCCTTATCATCTGTCTCCTCTTTGGAGTAGGGGATAGGCATCTTTTGAACCATTCATATTGTTGGCATGAGAAGAGTAACCAAGTATTTACGTTTTAAAATACATTTTTTAATATTTCTTTATAATGATTCAGGACATAATGAAGAAAACTTAGGCCTCTCTCTTACCAATTCTTTTCTAACTACAGGGAACAGAGCCAAGGGTCTCCATAAATGATGATATATATTTAAAATATAGTAAAGAGAAAATGATATTGTTTCATATTTTAAAGAAAGAGGTCCAACTTTTATAAACATAATTAGCAGGGAATAACAACCAATTGACTGACTATTCTTCTCTCTACCCACTCTCTAAAAAAAGCATCTATAATCACTTTACAGAGACTATAACATTGAACTGAACCAGGATCTACAGTGTTTAACAATTTCTTGGAGATAATAAAATAGGTGAAATTACATGTAATCTGCTTAGCTTGGTGCTGGTCCAAGGACTATGCAGTGAAAATTGGAAGAAAACAATAAGAGAGAACACAGGTTCTGAGCAACAGCCTCCTTCCAAATAAATTCAAGTCATTCTGCCACCAGATCAGAAATTTGTCAAATGATGATTGTATTCCAAACAAAATCCATCCAACTAAAAGCTTTCTTCCATGGTGGAGGGGCTCATCAAAAAGGAAATCCTGTAGTAATAGTATAATTACCATGGCCTCCTGATGACTTGTGAGTAAGGAGTATCTGACAGAGAGTATCTGGACACGTTTTTGCCATGTGATCACAGAATGAATCAGATGAACAGTCACAAACAAGACTTATTTTTCATACAGAGGGACAAACTTCAGAAGATGCTGTTCTGCTTATAGACACAGTGGAGGAAACAACATCATGGTCTAAATGTGAGAGTGTAATAGAGGTAACAGCCTGAAATGCATTTAACAGTGAACTCATGGTCTCTGGCTTGGCCCATGTTTTCTAAACATGTAACTGATTGTCATGTTTTCATTGGTCACAGGAGATGTTAGCCAGGCCTCAGAGAGCACAAGGCAAAAATGCTCTCATTTGCCCAACTAGAACAAGGAGCTAAAAAACTGAGAAGAAAGACATTCACGAATGGCTTAATTTGTGCCTACTTCACAGCTGTAGGATTGAACATAATCCTTTGCTTATTTTAGAGGAGGACATGGATGTACATGAGACAGTTTAGACTGTGGCAGATGAAGTTAACTGTGCCTGCATTTTCTACCTAGGTGTTACCTTTGCCTTATCTCTCTGCTAAGGGATCCACTTTATTTCAAGATCATTCCATACTTACTTGTGCTGACTTCACAGACTGCAGGTTATGACTAAAGGGGACATCAGGGATGAATTGTTCATGGGCATTTGCCACTTGTGGGCATTTTTCTCCAGTCAAACTTTGACCAGTGATGATAGGCACCACCTTCTTCTAGTTATTTTGGTTTGGCAGGTGCATTCATTCCCAATGCATTTCACTCTTAAAGATATCTATTCCTGACTGTGATAGTGATTCAAGCCATTTAACTATTTTGTGGAAGGCACCAGAAAGTTGTCCTCTGCTTTAAATGAGAGTCTTAAAGAAGTAATAGATAAAAGGCAGGTGAGGAGCCTGCAAGCTCAATGTCCTCTAACTCATTCTCAGTCATGTGGTTTGCCACTACTTCCTGCCTCATTTCTAGACCACATTTCACCCACCAAATGCTTACCTGATGGTAAGACCCTGGCCTGCTTAGAGCTGACTGGGTAGAGGAGGACACAGTTGCCAAATCCTGGTCTGGGACCCACTAGCCACCCACTGGCACAGCAGAACATGCAATGGAACTGAGGCATTTGGGATGCTGTGGTCTTGAACCTTGGCAGATAATTGGATTGGTTCCCCAGGGGTGAGGAAAGGAGGTGTCCCAGGGCACACACATGTATTTTCACAGTTCACACTCCCAAAAAGGGGCAAGCCCACACCTTCATTGAGTTTCTGTTGCGGGGATAGGGTGGCCGTGGGAACTGGCTTTAGCTGGAAGGTGGGCATCATACATAAATCCATCTACCAGATCTGGGACCCAAGGCCTCTAACCCGGGAGACACTGAGTTGTCACTCATCTGAGAGAACACCTCTGCCTACCCCTGCAGAAAAAGAGAGGGAAAAACAAAAACAAACAAAACAAAACAAAAGAATCCAAAGAGTAGACCAGTATCTATCTGTTGAAAAGAAACCTGAGAGCATCAACCAAAATAGGCTGGGAGAAGAACTTGACCAACTTTAGGATGAGTCTGAATCTAGTCTGGGGAACAAGACAGTGGTTAGACAAAGGGGCTATGTGAGTGGCTAGGGCAGATGGAGGATTGGTGGCCAGTCCACTCCCACTGAGTCTCCTCAAATACTGTCACAGCCAAGTCCCAGTACATTCCTTTCTTGGGTCCTGAGTAGAGATGATATGTCAATAGTGGCTGTCTTTCTGTACCAGAAAACTGATTTTTAAGACCTCAGGGGAATATAGCAGACCCATCTTGAGGTTCTGCTTAGCTTGACTCATTTTAGAGTTTCCTAAATGTGCACTTCTAAGGGTTATATTGCTGTGGTGAGCTGTTATTTACAAAGCATTTTTATTGTGGGTGTTTGTTTTGTTTTTAATCATCATCCAGACATCACAACACCCTGGTGAGTAAAAAATAAAGCCAGCAGTGCAAGGCTGAGTTTCAATCAGGAGGCATCAAACAAAGCCAATCAAGCATTTATAAGCTGGGGGAAAATGATCGTGATTCAATCTAATTTGTGGGGAAAGATTTAAAAGTCAGTTCTTGATTTTCCAAATGAGTACAACCATTTCTAATTTGATTTGTCTGAAAACTCCCAGGACTGACTGGCATGCTATCGGCAAATGTAGAGGAAAGGCTGTCTTGTAAGCTAAAGCTATCTTTCTGATTCACAAACTTAGGAGAAGCAGGGTGCCAAATTAAGAGATTTTTAAGTGTTTAGACAAAGGTAGGCTTCTTCATTCTTTTATTTGTGTATTTAAACAGATATTTATTAGGCAGTTTCTATAGAGCAGGCTCAGTCTTAGTGGCAAAGACATAGCCAAGGAGACAGGCAGGCTCAGAGCTTGTGCACTTGGAACTTGCACTGCACAGGGTGAAGGACACAAAAAGTGGCATCACAAGTATGATTAGGTGCCAGGACGTAGAAGCCTATGTTGATGGGTCAGCATGTAACAGGAATTCCTGAGGTACCTTTTGATTTGGATGATAAGTAGGAAAAAGTGGGAGTGGGAATAGGATTGGGGTGGAGGGTGAGAAAGCAAAGGAGGACAACCACTGGAAAGAAAGCCATGGTGTAGTTTTGGAATCTAAGGAAGACTAGATGCCTGGCATTAGTCTATACAGGTAACACCTTGTTTCTGCAAAGAAGGCCTTCAAGGATAGAGATCAAGGTCCTTCTGTTTCATTTGAGGGATACCTAGGGGAAACATCTTTAATAAGGAAGAGAATGTCCCACTTATAACCGAAGAGCCTGGCTATACTGGTAAGTGGTTCCCCAAATAGCCTGCTTCTCCAGCTTTCCATGAGCTGGCTACATGTACATATCAGTAAACAGGGACCCACAGAGAGGCACATGCTGGCTTTGGCCTCAGAGACTCTCTTGACTTTCTTCTATTTTTCCCACTTCCCAAGTTCCCAGTTCCAGCTCCTTGGCTATGGATTCAGTGTTAGTTCCATGCCTGTGTGTGCCCATTTCTGGCCCCATATATCATGCTTAGTCCCTCTACATAAAGATGATTGCCCTCACCTGAGTTTCAGGTTTTGCAAACAGTGGTGTCTTTCACCTAGAAATAAACCCCAGAGGAGGTCCTGGGAGCTGGAGAATGAAAGGGAAGGACAAACACACTGAACATTAAACTGATAACATCTCAGGTTTAAGGCAGAAGATAAAGCTGTAACTACCTTGAACATTCCTTAACTTCTATTTCCAAATATTGTGCAAAACTATTTGGAAATATGAATCAAGAAGCTTAAGAATATCAATAGTCCTTTTTGACACTTTACTTTCACTTCTAGAAATCTATATTCAGGAAATAATCTGAAATTAAACCAAGATTTACACACTAAGCAACCATTATTTATAATAATACAAACCTGGCTCTAAAATTAGAATAGTTATGTAAATTATAGTATATTCATATGACATACTATTTTGCCACCACTAATAGCAATTTTTATGGCAAGCATGAAAATTGCCTTTAATATAACATCACATGAAATGAACAGAATACAAATTGCAGGTACAAATCAGATAAAATATACCTATCTATAAATATGTAGGTATAGAACAGAGACCACTTTGCTAAATAGCAGCTCTAACTGGCTTGTGGAATTAAAGGAATTTTTATTCACATAATTGATTTTTTCTCCATTTAAAATTTATTAAAAATGAAAAATTAAAACTTTTATAATGGAAATTTAAATTAAATAGTTTTCCAAGTATCTTTTGAAAGTTTTCATGACAACAATATTGAGAATTAGTAGTTGCTATCAAGGACATTAGTGTGGATTATTGAGAGAAATAAATAATAGCAATTAATCCAAGTAGGGATAGAAGAAGCTGGATGTGAAACCCAATGACTACTAGTTTCAAGTGGTTCCCACAACTGAATAAGATTTGTTCCCTCCATTGCAGTCTTTAGTTATGTGTCTACTCCAACAAAGTAGGCAAAAGTGACAAGTCATTATGGTAACCAAGTCAAAAGAAAGTGTCATGTGTGAGCATGTGTGTGTGAGTGTCTGTGTGTGTGTGTGTGTGTGTGTGTGTGTTGAACGTGTATTTACTTTTTCCTTTTAAATAAACTTTCTTATGCAAACTGCTTGGCCTGCAAGCAAAGCAACTTTCTATTCTACAAGCATGTGCATTATGCCTTTAAAGACTAAATTAACTTCAGTGAGGAACAAATGTTCTTAGCTCTGAAAACATAGTATGAGCTTCTTGTGTCTCAGGAAGAGACTGAATGCTCAAGTGTGTGTGCAGGGCAAGTACCTTAACCTGGTCTTGAAAATTAAACAAATTTACAGCTCAAAATGAATGCATTATAAAAAGCAGCTTCTCAATTTTATCAATAATGATTTAGAAATGAGAAGAAACATATCTAATTCTGATTATTATTATCTCTAAATAAACATTTTAAAAGTTTTCCTAATAAAAATAGCTTTAAAAATAGAAGCTAAAACTGTAATACCTATATTTGGGGTGGTGAATATGCTAGATCAACACTGCCTAAGAGAAATATAATGTGAGGCACATAGGTAATTTCAAATTTTCTGTAGCAGGATAGCTGGGTGGCTTAGTTGGTTAAGGGTCTGCCTGTAGCATATGTCATGATCCCAAGGTCGTGGGGTGGAGCCCTGAGTCAGGTTTCCTGCTCAGTGGGGAGTCTGCTTCTCCCTCTCCCTCTGTGCCCCCTCCACCCTGGCCCCTATCCTTCTCTCTCTCACTCTGTTCTCTCTTTCTCAAATAAATAAATAAAATCTTTAAAAATAAGTATATAAATAAAGTTTTATGTAGTAAAATGAAAGAGATTAACTTAATTTTAATTTGAATATTGGGCATTTACCTCAATATATGCAAATATTATTTAAACATGTAGTCAATACTAAAATTATTGAGATGTGTTTTTTATTTACTCTTTCCAGCACATCTCAATTTGATCTAGCCCCATTTCAAATGCTCAATAGCAACACATGGCTAGTGGCTACCATATTGGATAGCACAAGTCCAAAGTGTCCTTAAAATAGTGATGGTAGACCTTGACACCAAAGTAAAAACTGTAACACTTTTTACATGAGAATTCTCATATAATCACCTTTATTGTTCAAAGAGACTTGGGTAAAGATCCCTAGTTTACCTACTGAAAATCCATTCTCCTTGCCTTTCTTGTAGTGGAACTCCAATTTATTTGAGGTAACACTATGTTCAAGTGGGTGGCTATGTCCCCAGTCCCCCTGCAGATCTGTATGCTCAGGTAACTTAGTCTGGTTTATGAGGTGTGGCAGGGCAGGAGCATTGGTGGGACTTTCTGGAAGCCTTAAAAAGTGCTGACTTAGCTGGCAGGGATACACCTTTTGCCTCCCTGCGGCCGGCCCCCCACCTCCCTGCCGAAGCTTTGCATGTAGATATGATACCTCAAGTTCCAGAAGCCTATGGGGACTCTTAGGATAGAAGCCACAGAGTAAGATGGTTTCCTTGAAAGGTAAAATAGTCCGAGTCTCTAACTACTTCCTGGGGCTTCTAGTCTCTATGTTAATATTTTGTTGAGGGGGGCAAGGGAGGCTATAGATAACTAATACAAATACTTCCTGTGGTCTTTAGATAATAAAACTTTAAGTGACTGTTATGATCTGAATTGTGTTTCCCCAGAATCCATATGTTGTTACTCTAACCCCCAGCACTTCAGAATGGGATAGTATTTGGGGAGGAGACCTTTAAAGAGGGGATAAAGTTTAAATTAGGTCATTAGGGTGACCTCTAATGCAATCTAACTGGTGTCTGTACAAGAAAAGGAAAATTGGACACAGAAAAATCAGCTGTATGGAGACACAGTTGAGAGGCCAGTTAAGGACCTAGGCAGAAGATGCCCATGTGCAAACCAAGGAGAGAGGCCTTAGGAGAAACCAAACCTCCCAATACCCTGATCTCAGAATTCTACTCCCCAGAACTATAAGAATGTAAATTTCTATTGTTTAAACCAAGCTAGTCTGTGTTAGTTTGATATGTAAGACCTTGTAAACTAATACAGAGATAGAGGGCTTTTAAATAATTCTCCTTAATGAAATGTTTGTGTTGAAAGGTATTTCAGAAAATGTTTTAAAGGTTTTATTTATTTATTTGACAGGGAGAGAGAGAGAGCAAGCACAAGTACAAGTAGGCAGAGCGGCAAGCAGAGGAAGAGGGAGATACAGACACCCTGCTGAGCAGGGAGCCTGACACAGGGCTCCATCCCAGGACCCTGAGATCATAACCTGAACCAAAGGCAGGCGCTTAACTGACTGAGCCACCCAGGTGCCCCTGAAAGTCATTTTAGAAGGTCTAAAGAATGCTTCTCAGTCACAGTGCCAAACTAAGTTAATCACAAAGTTTATCCAATTGCATAGCAACCATACTGGTTGGAGAAGCCACAACTCCTGACTCATACAGTCTGTTCTCTGTAGGCCAGAACTACTTCTGCATCAGGGACATAGAAATCATTAGTAGCAGTAGATGTCCTGAAGATCATATTTTTTTCAAGATTTATTTATTTATTTACTTGAGGAGAGGAGAAAGAGAGAGAAAGAGAGAGAGAGAGAGAGAGAGAGAATGTGCAAAAGGAGAGGGAGAAGCAGGGAATCTGATATGGGGCTTAGTCCCCAAACCCTGAGATCATGGCATAAGCCAAAGACACACTCTTAACTGACTGAGCCATTCATATACCCACCAGAGATCATCTTCTCATTCTCTGTCTCAGGTGGCTAAAAGTTAAATGGTATCAAGGATCTTTTACTTATATGTGAAGATCACTAGGTATAGAGAGGAATAGCCTCCCTTCAGAAGATGCTTCTACTCACTCTTCAGTGTTAAATAAGGAGGCATTCTCACTGCTAATCAGATGCTGCAAGTTTGTTGGTATAATCATTCCAGCACAAGCTTAAATAAATATTTTTCAAGTACAAACTATCTGTAGTATGCTAGCTTCCTCGCTGGGAATTCAAATTAGTCCTGTCTCTTCCTATTAAAAAAGAAAGAAAGAAAAAAAGAAAGCCATTCACTTAGTCACCATTTGTTGATCACCATTTTTCCGATGTACTGTTACATTAGCTAAAATCAGAAATTCAGTGATTAAAGCAGGACACAAAATGTTCATAAAGCATATCTTAGCAGATGAACATGACTTTGGCAACAAAAAAGCCAGGGATAGAGACTTCCTAACTATGTATCTTGGACAACTGACTTAAATAGCATTACACTCATGTTTCTCAGCTTCAAAATGAAAGGACAAGTATTTGTCGTGATTTCATAGGGTAAAATCAAGGATGGAAATAAATTAATATGAAAATCAGTTGACAGAGTATCTGGCATTTACTAAATGCTCAGTATGTTACTAATTTCATTACAGACTATGTTGATAAGAAGAAAAAAAAAAAAGAAGTTACCTGAGAGAATATTCTTTTTGAGAAAGAAAACTGGAAAATCTACATTGACACAGCATTTATAGTTGACTTTGTTTGATGGGAATGCAGGTGATTTTTTTCTTTCTTTCTACTTTTTTGTGTTTCCAAAATTTCCTATAATCTGTAAACATGAATTCTCTTGTGAAAAGTGGGAATTACGTATCATTTTTAATACACTTATTGGTCCATATGCTCTTTATTTAACTGTATTGGTGGGAGGGTGATTCTTGTGCTTTCCCACAGCAGTATCAGCTCTAATTATCTCACATATTTATAAAACATGGAGACCCGCTAGTTCTTAAAAAGGGTAAGAGGTTGTAGGGATATCGATCACAAAGCACTGAAATTTAAAACATGCCCTGATTATAAACACTTGATTTTATAAGTAAAAACATGAAAAAACAAGACAAAACAAAACAAAACTAAAAAACCAAGATGCTTAGATTGTCTTAATGGTTTTTGCCAGTCATAACACTGTTAAACGTTTAAAGTCTGGTAAAATTCATGTGCTTTCTAATTTCCTGGAGGAATCTAGGACTACTGATTCAATATGGAGTATTGTACTTGCCCATGAATATAGAATGATGAGCATTCACCAAAACCTCAGCCTATAAAACTAAGTATCTTCTGGGGCTGCCCGACCTTCCATTCATCTTGAGAAACTAGCATTGAATGCTCCATCCTCAGGGTCTGATTCTCAGCTGTGTTCTTGCAGCACTCCATAAAATCATACTGTGCTTAGAAGCTTCCACAATGCATCATCCAAAACTGAAGTAAATGGTGGATTTTAGGGCATGCCCACAACCCCAAACCTATCAGACATATCAACTGTGGCTTGTACAGGCTAAATGTGTCCATTTAGCCATATTCTTGACTTCAGGGTACCTTTCTTAAAGTTCTAGTCAATCATTATTTTTTTAAAATTATTTTTAAATTATCCTTATTATTTTTAAAAGAGAAGACTTTTATTTAGCTACTGGACTATATTGCTGCAATAAGGATAAATGACAAATATGAATGTCCTTCAAAGGGCTTGTTTCCTTGGCAGAAGCAAGGTAAATTTTAGAACTTCTTGTCAGGGAGGAAACTGATATAATAATTGACCACCTTGGGTGGGAATGGACAACCCCATGGGCTGACTTAGGGATAGAAAGATGAGCCAAACTAGGATGTTAGAGAAAATGGTGGAAAGAAATGGCAAAGACATAAAACTATTTCAAAGGAGGGTAGTGAGTTGCATGAGAAAACCTTTAGGTGAAATATAGGAATAAGTTTTAGGAGAATTGTGGCATAGCAAATCATCATCAGAGAGGTACATTGTTTGGGTGATTCAAATGCAGGCTGCCCATGGCACACGTCAAACTTTTTGAGTATGAGAAATACTTTTTTATGCAGTAAATTACATGGACCTATAAAAGAGAGTAAGTGTAGTTTCGTTATCTTCTATTGAGGAAATAGATAATGACAAAATGAAATAAATTAATACTTCCCTATTCACAAGAGTCTGTACCTGTATTTAAGAGTTTGTGCTCATACACCTGTAAGGAATGCTATGATCACCCAACTCTATGCTCAGGTGATATTAAACCATGAACACGCACCTGCTTCCCTTTGTCTTCCCTACCCTCTCTTCCAGATGTTCTGTGCCTCTGGTTTTTGACCCCCAATTTAAAAGGAAGAAAAGAGATTAGAGATTGTGTCAGTTACCCCTCTCCAAGTTTCAGTTCCAAAGCTCTTCTTTTCCCTGCTTTGACGCTGAGATTGGACCCTGAAAACATTTCCCGCCCAAATGCTAGGATTTGCCAGTAGAGGGCACGAGAGAGCCACTGCAAGGACATACCATTTGGCTGACTACTGGGTTCCTGCCCTCCATCATTGATGGTCAGTGGGGAGCCCACGAATTCTGCATGCTTGAGCTCCAGCTGAGCCCTCAGCTCACACTTTCTCCACTGGTAGCAGCTCCCACAGGCAGCTTAGACCTGTGCTGGCTGGCAAGCTTTGCTGCTTTTGGCAGACTGCATGGTCCCAACCACCCACTTGGACCAGGTGTAAATCTGAGCCTGAGAGGAAGGCAGGGGGAGCTTTCCTTGTATCTAGTTCCTTCACTGTCTATTTTCCGGCACCCTAGAGAAAGTAACTGATTTTTTGTAAGTGCTCATTCAGGACCACTAAGTCCTCTTTTACCCATTTTAGCAGTTAACCACCCTCTACTTGCCAATATATTTTTAAACATATATATCATAAAATTTTTCCTTTTCAAACAACCTGGACCCGGACAGAGATGTCTTCTAAATCTTGTGGCACAAAGTGAAGAGCTTCTAAGAAACCTGTCCACCTGTCCCACAAGGGATTCAGCATCAGGTCCCTGCTCATGGAGGCCCTGATGATTCAACAAGAAGAATTTATATAATATTATTAGGAATGTATAAAGACACAGAAAAGGTTTGATTTTATCCACTATTTTTGTAATCTAAAATGTATTCTGGAGCTCTTAACTTACTGTCCGTAGATGGACTTCAGGGGTATCTAGTGCTCCAAAAATGTTACACAAAATAAAATGTTTTCATAATTTTCATTCTATTCTTCAAGGGATATGTGGCTCCTTAGATATTTATAATCACTGACTTAAAATATTTAGAGTTGTTCTTGCAGAAGGCCATTTAGACAACAGGATGGACATAGTCATAGGACTATGGTCTTCATGGGGATCATACAATGAGAAATGGTGAGCAAAATGGGACAATAAAAATAATTATAATACTATCATTAGCTATTAGTGATTCAGTGCCTATAATATCCCAGGAGTCACCAATCCATAAAGCAGGTATTTATTAGTTCTACCTTGAAGATGATGACACTGAAACATGAAGAGGTCAGGTAATTTTCTCCATCTTCTGCAGCTATTACGTGGTGATGGTGGGAATTAATCTTACTGCCTTCAAAGATTATACTCCTCTTCAACACATAGCACCCTCATTATGTACATTTCAACATGATGAGTGGCACAGAAACTTATGTTTGTTTCCCAGAAATACCATGTCCTCATTTTGAGTTTCCATGCCCCTGCTCAAATTACCTTGGAATTGTCCTATTACATTGGAATTATCCAAAGAGATGTCTTTCTTCAAAACATACATCAAGTTCCTGCACATTCATGAAGTATTTCCTGAATCTCCTAGCCCTGTGATTTCTCTTCCTCAATTTTTGTAATGTATTTTGCATCCTGCCAATACTTTTCAGTGGCTGGGGAAATGATGTTCAGGAGCACTTTTGGGAGGGCAGGGCTGTAGTCAAAGTTAGAAAGCAAGAAGCTATAAAACCAAATGGAATCATTGAGAGAATCACTGATAATCATTGAGAGTAATCAAGATACCAAAATGAATAAAAAGTATATGTCAAACAATTAAGGCAAGTGAGAAGAGGTGAGGAGGGGTAGCCATCAAAATGGTGACCAGGAGAATAGAAAGCACGTTATAAGGAGACAGGTAAAGTATGCCCATTGGCTCTTAATTTTGAGTTCTGAAGTGGTGACCCAAAGCCAAGGATGTGGATGCTGGGGCAGAAAGAGGCTTAAAGTTTCCCACCCATTGAAGGCAAGGATCATTTGCTATGAGCACAGTAGATAATCTATAAACTATGTATTGAGACGATGATGATGAATCAAATGCTGAGTCATGTCATGTAATAGATGTGTGAATGTCACAACAAAGAAAGTATAGTGGAGCTGAGTGATGAAAGGAGCTCTGAGGCAAAGGTGGGATCTGGAATGGCCACACAAGGCTAGCAGGCACAGCACATCTGACATTGCATGATTCCCAAACCCATGGTGGATTTTGCCTATAGGTCATAGCAGCTTCTTCTATGCAGGATGGACCTGGCGCCATGACTCTCCATAGCATTGTGCTCCAGAGAGCCACAGACAATCCACTGGGGTTGATACAGGCAGGGAAGGAATGCAGTGGGTTCATACTGGCATACTCTAGGGAGGTTCCATTTTTAAGGTTTTGAAACTTCCTAATTATTTGCTATAAAACCACAGCCCCAAAGATTCTAAGGAGCTCCCTGAACCTAGTGTTGTCTGCCTGACTGCCCATTCTCTCTGGGCTTCCCCATAAGGCAGCAACTCAAGGGTTCATGGTTGGCACAGCCTGGGGGCTTCAGTACTCTGCTCCATCTCAATAAGTCATTGAATATGTTGAGTCTTATCTTGATTCAGAAGGTTAACACAACTTGCAAGTTTAGAGAAGGATGGATGGTTTGCGGCTAGGTCAGGGAAGAGCCAAGGGAGAAAAGCAGCTCAGTGCGGAAGCAACATGGAATGAAATGGCTTAGAAGTGCGTATGCATATAGTGAATTCCAGAAACACTGAACTATCTAGGCCTGGCTAGAAAAGAAGCAATGACAAGAAACTGTGGGAAATAAATTTTTAGATATTGGAGGAGCTGATCATGAAGGATTCAAAACCCAAGCACAGAAGTTTCCATCACAAAATACAAGAGCCAGTGGTTGCAAAAGGCTGAAGGAGACAAAAAATCCTATGCAAGACTCTTTGCCACATCCTTAAATGCAGAAGGAAGAGCCTGGCAGCCAGATGCTGGCAAGTGGACATGATGAGAGCCATGAAGCCAGTGAGGAGCTCTAGCCAAGATCACAGCCACATGATTGTAAGGGAGTTAGGGTCTTCCCAGGCACTGCCTCTGCTGCTATCTCTGATTCTGGGGATGAAGGCAAGGATTCTGCCTCAACGCTCATACATTGCAAGAGATGCCCCAGGGAGGTTTTTTGGTGATTAGCAAACTACATGGGACCATTTCTGAAACACCTCATTGGTCTTCAAATCCCAGGTAAGCAGTGCTATCACAAACCTGCCCAATCTTGAATTTTTTTTCCCCCCACTTTGGTGTGAAAGTCATTCAAGGCCCTAGGAAAAAATAGATGTATAATAAAAGTGAATAAAAGCCGATGGTGTAGTGCTTTCCAAAAGAAGAGGAAGAAGACTGTGAATGACACAGCCGCTAACTATATATCATTGACTTTCCTGGGTCCTGGGCATAAAGCATCTTTCAATATAAAGTGTGGATAACAATGTATGCCCCTGTCTGCCTCTCACAGAGGTTTCAGGGACAAAGGAGTGAATACAACCACAGGTCCTTCTGTCACTTTTCCTTACTCTCCTCTGATATTAGCACCATGATTTGTGGCATCATGATTATCTTTAAGACAGAACTCTGAAACAAGATATCTTCAAATGAAGGGACTATCTTTATTATTGGGGGAAACATGAGCATAAAAAACACACTCAGTTTATTAGCTGGAAGTTTTACAGAAGAAAAGAACCTGAGTTGGTTTCAAGTATCATTTAGACTTGTTCTTTTTATTTTTTTTTATTTTTACACCGAGGTATAACTAACATACCATGTTATGTTAGTTTCAGGTGTATGATCTAATAATTCTACAATTCTAGACATTTCTCAGTGCTCATCAATTTAAATGTATTCTTGATCCCCTTTAGGTATTTCATCCATCCCACCATCCACCTCCCCTCTGGCAAACACCAATTTGTCCTCTGTATTTAAGAATCTGTTTTGGGGGGCACCTGAGTGGCTCGGTGGGTTAAAGCCTCTGCCTTCGGCTCAGGTCATGATCTTGGGGTCCTGGGATCAAGCCCCGCATCAGGCTTTCTGCTCAGCAGGGAGCCTGCTTCCCTTTCTTTCTCTGCCTGCCTCTCTCCTTACTTGTGATCTCTCTGTCTGTGTCAAGTAAATAAAAAAAAAATCTTAAAAAAAAAAAAAAAGAATCTGTTTTGGGGGGATTTAGGTGGTTCAGCCATCTGCCTTTGGCTTGGGTCCTGGTCCCAGGGTCCTGGGACCAAAGCCCTGAATCAGGCTCCCTGCACAGTGGGGAGTCTGCTTCCCCCTTTACCCTCTGCCTGCTGCTCTGTCTGCTTGTGCTCTCTCTCTCTTTCTCTGTTAAATAAGTAAATAAAATATTTTTTTTTAAAGTCTGATTTTGTTTGTTTGTCTCTTTTTTTCCTTTGTTTTGTTTCTTAGATTCTACATGACTGAAATCATATGATACTGGTTTTTCTCTGACTGACTGACTTGACTTACCTTCTATGTCTATCCAAGTTGTTGCAAATCAACCCCACTCTTTTAAAGGGCATTTGAGTATTCAAATGAGGGGAAAGTATGAGGTGGCACTGGCAGGAGAAGCAGGTGCTTCTACACACTGTGTGTGTGTAGGGAAACTGGTACAGGCTATAAACAATTGAGTCAAAAGTCCATAATTATTCATACAATAATCTTCACTCCTGGTTATCTATTCTGAATTTTAGAAAATTACCTTTTCATTATGCTTGCAATCTCCACATTATTTTTGGCAGCAAAAATTCAAGACACTCAAAATTTGAGCACAGTAGAATCTTTAAAGATATTTTAAATTAGAAAGACAGAGCAGGGGGCAGGAGCAGAGGGAAATGGACAAGCAGACTCTGCACTGAGTGTGGAACCCAATGAAGGACTCGACCTTGACACATAACCAGCTGAGCCACCCAGGAGCCCGTAACCACTGTAGAATCTTAAAGGCACTCTGATGAATTGAGTTAATTCCTAAATTATGTTTTATATAAAAAGATTAAAAGTTTTTAATAAAAATTTTAAAGATGAAGCACCTGGGTTATTCAGTCGGGTAAGCTGCTGCCTTCAGTTCAGTTCATGATCCTGTGGTCCTGAGATGGAGCCCTGTATCAGGTTCCTTGCTCAGAGGGGAGCCTACTTCTCCCTCTGCTTCCCCACCTGACCCCCGCTCATGTTCACTCTCTCTCTCTCTCCTCTCTTAAGTAAATGAACAAAAAAATTTTTTTTAAGATTCTATTTATTTATTAGTTAGAGAGAGAGAGAGAGTGAGCACAGGCAGACAGAGAGGCAGACAGAGGCAGAGGGAAAAGCAGGCTCCCCGCCGAGCAAGGAGCCTGACGTGGGACTCGATCCCAGGACACTGGGATCATGACGCTGGGATCATGCCGAAGGCAGCCGCCCAACCAACTGAGCCACCCAGGCGTCCCCTGAACAAAATCTTTTTAAAAAATTTAGCAACGTAAAACATATTTTTAAGAAAAAATATTAACTATAAGAAGCAAGATAAAAAATGCCAATAAAGTATGGTCTATGTTATATAAAATATAAATTTAAAACATGAAAAATGAAATACATACAGATGAGAACAATGTTTTATTTTCTGGCTGGTTTTGTGTTTTATTTTGTATATTCCAAATATTCATCAAAAACATATAGAAAACATACAATTTTAACATTTTTAAAGACATTTTGTTTAATAGCTTCAAGTAATGATTTTACTAGATGAGCTATGAAATTGGCCATATTACACTTGATCTTAGCCAAAAGGCTGAGAAGCGATGTAATTGGCCATCTTAGAAAAACAAGTTATAACATTGATTTAAGGTAGAATGATTTTCAGAGATGATGACCATTCCACTGTTAGTTTATTTTTTTAACTTTACATTACATTATTCCTCATACACTCTTGAAACTAATTTTAATGTGCCCACCAAAAGAAAGGAAGCAACTTTTCTGGAAGCTAATAATTTAGACATTTTTTTTCCAGGTTATGAGGAGACTACAATAGAGAAGCAGGTGGTGTGAATGTCAGACTGGTCAAATGATAGTAGATGACAGTGAGAATGTGGAGAGAGAAGACATGATATGTTAGTTGCTTTTTCAAGTGATTCCTTCCATCAAGGAAAAGTATCATTTATCACAGAGCATACTCACAGAGATGAAACATAATCCTGGGGACAAACTGAAGAGATTATAGGCTTCACTAGACACTAAGGACTTTTCTCTGAGCAATTTTCATGAACTTCTGGGTCACAGACAGGTAGGACAAAGGTTGCTGTCACTGTGTGTGTGTGCATGCATGTGTGTGTGTGCATATACAATGTGAGTGCGTGTGTGATCTCATGTGCACCCTTATATTTATCTCTCAGTGTATTTTCTTGGCTTCAGAGCTACAAGAAATAAACAACCACACTGCACTGTGTATTGTGGCAGCAGATGCAAACAAGAGACAATAAACCTCACAGAAGCTTGCTTATTTTACTATCTGTATGCCTATTACACTCAAGTCCACTGGGAAACACCTTTTTTTTACATTATTTATTTCAATGAAGCCTTTCATTTGATAAAATCTGGACTGGAGATGGTCATTCAATTTCCTCAAATGAATTAGGTAAATAAGTTTGTGATATATTCACTCAAAATCCACTCCATGGTTCATACGGTTTGGAAATAAACTAAACTTCAGATTCAGGAGGTAGAACCTAAGCTGTTGCCAATCTACTTTTTTATTTGTTGGGATCATAGAATACAAAGCTGTGTGTTTAGGAATGCAACTGCTCTCTCAGCCATTCTGTTACTGCAGGTGCTGGTTGGAGAAGACCAAGAGACTTCCCAATCAGCTGAGTGGAAACACATTTCAGGATTGCATTAAGCGATTTCAGCCATGAGGCTGGGAGTATCATTCTGTGTGTTTAGTATTTTGGCTAGCACCCATCCAATTCCTTAATTTTAATTATTTGGAGAAAAAGGCACAAAAGTGATTTGACATAGTCAATTAGCTCAAAAGCCAAGTCTATAACCATAGTCTTGCTATTAGCCATCCCCTCCCTCTCCTCTGTTGGAGAAAATGTAAAGGAACAAGACCATTCTACTATGCTCTTCCTTTAAATGAAAAAAAAAATCATTTTAAGACCTACAGTGAAGTAAGTTAGACCTCAGCCAACAACCAATCATGTTATTCTCCTTGCCTCTGGATGAGGGGATGCAACCCTCAGAAAGCAGAGCTGAAAGAAAGCAGCATTTCTTATGAAGTGGAAGGTATGAAATTAATCATTTTCAGGAAACTAGCAGGGCAATATATTTCTTATATTATGTATATAATAATCCACATTACAGGTACTGTACACACACTTCAATGGGCCATTTACTTTCTGATTGTTTATTATATGGTGCTGTATTAGCAAAGGATGAAAGATTTGAGGAAGAATAGAGAGGTATTTTTTATGTCTACTTTAAGCTGTTAGTTTTACTGCATTTCAGGATGTGGAGGATCGTCTTGTAGTCAAATCGAGCCATAAAGACTAAATTGAATTATCCCCATGGAACAGCTGTTAAATCTCCAGGGAGTGGGCAGGTCCCACAGAAGGGAATGACAAATTGCGATAGGGATGCTCCCTGAGTGCCAGCTGCTAGAGAGGTTTGTACTGGATGAGGCCAACGAGGGTGCTTCCTTGAGCCTTGAATCACATTTTGTAAGTTATGGGTGTCATCATACCCTTGCTACCTGATTTGTTGATTCCTCAACTCTCCTGCTAAACTCTGAACTTTCCAAGACTCAATAACTGTGAGAGTCTGTGAACACTGGCAAAGGACAAAAACACCATCCCTTTCAAAACCCTTACTTAGCACAGTAGTGACTTAGTAACTTGGAGCAAAGCTGATTTTGTAGCTGATATTATGTCTTTGGGGGAACGCTTTAAGCCTGAGGAGGAGAACAAAACAGTTTTTACTTGTAATTAACAGTAAAAACTCTCCCTTCCCTCACAGAATTCCTAACGGAAAAAGACTAGGTATATAAAGGTGTGTGTGTGTGTGTGTGTGTGTGTGTGTGTGTGTGTGTGTGGTGATAGGAATTCTCACTTAAGCAAGGTGATGGAAGCAATTTGGAATAAAAATACATTTTTTTTTCCTTTAAGTTTTGAAGGTTAAAACTAAAGGTTGTCTACCTGCAAAGTAAAACAGTTTTCTTGGGATTATTTTTTCCCCAAGTACATTAGCGCTAAATGGATCTTTGTGTTTCGTATTAACAATACCACCAATTAAACTCTGAGGAATGAAGTATGCTAGCAATGTTTCAGGCAACTCGGTAAGTGCTAGAGTAGTATAAAATCAACAAAACACTTATTAAAGTTTTGGTTAATCATTCTCTCAGAAAAAAGAGATAATGAAAAGCTTCCAATATTCAGAAGTTCATTTTTTCTCCATGTTCTCTTTTTTTTTGTTCTGTGTAACCCGCACATTTTTAAATATATGTCATCATTAAAGATATTTATGACACATAATATGTATGGATATTTCCTTTCTGAATATAGCCCTGAGGATTTTAGTTATTTACATGGAAGGCTCAGGCTAGCATACTTTTGAACCTGTTTATAAACAGTGGAAGTAAACAATATCACGAGCTCCTTGTGTTTCAACACACTCTGCCAACTCCTTGCACAATGGCAAATGCTGTCCTGCCTTTCATGTCATTACTCTAAACTAAACTCCCAGTAGCATGGGCTCTTATTGCCAACAGGCAGACTGAACTCAATGACACTGGTATATTATGAAATATTTGTTAGTAATATTGGGGATGGAATGGGCATGAGTATTTTACATGGCTCAAGTCTCCTGAATGAGACTGAAGAAAAATACCACCAGCAATCTAGTGATTAGCTCAATTCAGAGGTGGATAACCTAAGTACACATGGATAAGGTAATTGTCAAGACCCCTGAGCATGAGCCAAAGATGGATAAGTAATATCACCGGATCTCCTAGAACCAGAGTCAGAGGATTAACCCTTTCTTAGCACCATCCTTACTCTTAAGAACTACAGGAGTCAGAAATTCGGTGCTAACTTTTTAAAATAATTGCACCCTTTAACACCACATACGATTCCCCTCAAGCAAGTCTATCTCACTGGCCCAATGGCCACTTTAAAAAAATGCTTTTTTTTTTTTTTAAAGATTTTTTAAATTTATTTATTTGACAGACAAGAGATTACAAGCAGGCAGAAAGGCAGGCAGAGAGAGGAGGAAGCAGGCTCCCTGAGCGGAGAGCCCGATGTGGGGCTCGATCCCAGGACCCTGGGATCATGACCTGAGCCGAAGGCAGAGGCTTTAACCCACCGAGCCACCCAGGCGCCCCAAAAAATGCTTTACCTATATAAAATCCATATGCCCAAATGAAATAAAGTATTCATTATAAGGTCTGCTTATCAAGGGGGAAAATAAATATCAAGGTCATTTAAGTCCCACGGGTTTTCTACAGTCTGCTGGCCAGATTACAAAGAGAATCAGATTTTGCCTGCCAAATGATGCAGTAGCCAACTTTTGTCATGGCTTTTGGAAGAGTGTCAGTTAAAAAGAGTTTCACTTCTGGGAAGATGGAGTCGTGTAATTTTCTCTATTATCCCCATTAAGCACAAATAAAAACTGCTAGACTTATGTATAAAACAAACCTATGAAGACTGAAGGGTGGAGAAAAGAAAGCATGCTTAAGGATCTTGAGAACCAATGAACAACAGTGAAGAATTCCCCAGATTTTCTTTTTGTCTCATGTATCTTAGAGTTGTTGCTGAGAAGTCAGCAACCTGGAGAGATCAGCAACCAACTGGTGCAGATAAAAAGTAAATCCCAATTAGAGGCCTGCTCCCTATGATCAAAGGCCCAGGTGAAGGATAGCTTAGTAAGACAGAATATCTTTGGACAATAACTGTTCTCTGCCAGCCAAACACCATACAAAAACTCTGACCCTATTTCCATTCATCCATACTATAGCAATGTTTTGAAACCCCTGACCAAGACTGAGTCAGAAAAGACTGAGTAGGGAGCAGGAACTTTAAGCTTTGTCAGAGTGTAGCAAGCTTCTCCCTGTAGTATCAGTTGAAACCACATGTTTGGTAGAGCTTGGACTGTGTACCCCCACTCAGCATTTGTGAGCAACCTCACCCATTTCCTGCAGGGATGGTGTTGGAGATATTTTAGTGCCAAGTCATGACTTTCATCACAGTCTAGTGATAACAAAGACATCCCCACACACATACACACTGTGATGACAATGGAGGTCACATGGAGAACAATAATGAGGTTCTCATACACATCCCAGCCAGCTGTAGGTATCACTGAAGAGCTGATAGGGAGCCGGAGCTCTCATTCTTCTTCACCGTACCCATAGGTGTCAATGGAGTCTGAGTGGAACACCTGGATACTATCCCCACCCACCTATGAGAAATAAGGTTAAATCCCCTCTCCCCCATTGGAATAGTGTCAGAGAAAGGCAGCTAATAGAAAATAGCTATTATGATTGATCATAGCATAATCCCAAAAGTGTTCAGGTTAAAATAAAAATCCTCTTGTTATATAGCAAGAAACACGAAGACCTCAAATTGAATTTAAAAAGACAATCAATAGATGCCAATGCTGAGATGACAAAAATAATGTTAGAATTATGTGACAAATAGTTTTAAGCAGCAATTATGATAAAAATCCTTCAAGGAGCAATCACATATTTGAGACAAATAAGAGCACAGAAAGATCCAGCAAAAAAATAGAAAGTCTTAGCAAGGAAATAGAAAAGGTAAAGAAGAATGAAATGAAAGTTTTGGAACTGAAAAATATGATAAAATAATAAAAATAATTAGCAGATATGCACAATAACCAAATGAAGAGAGTAAGGAAAGAATGAGTGAACTTGAGGATCTTACAATATAAATTACTCAATTTGAACAAAAGACAAAAGAAACCAAGAAGAAAACATGAACAAAGGGTCAGGGACCTGTGGGATTATGATGGAGGTTGTAGCATTCATCATTGTGGAATTCAGAAAAGAGAAGAAAAAGAGAGGACTAAAAATTACTCAAATAAATGGCAGAGTTTGGAGATAGACAACAGTCCACACATTCAAGAAACTGAATGAAATCCAAACAGGATAAACATAAAGATATCATTCAGTACATAATGGTCAAACTTCTAAAAAACAAAAGACAAAGGAAAGATCTTGAAAGCACTGAGAGAGAAATGACAGCTTATCTATGGGGCAAAATATTTTAGTAATAGTGGATTTGTCCCCCAAAAAAATGAAGCCAGAAGAAAGTAGCCTAATATTTTTCAAGAACTGAAAGAAAAAAAACAATCAAACCAGAGTCTTCTATACAGGGAATATATCTTTCAAGAATGGAATAGTTACCAAGACATTATAGATTGAAGGACAGCTAAGAACTTGTCACCAGCGCACACCTTGAAAAATGGCAAAAGGAAGACAGCAATCCTGTGTGTATGCTAAAAAACAGAGACATGAAATATATGAAGTGAAACAGATAGCACTGGAAGGAGAAATGAACAAGTCCACTATTAAAATTGGAAATATAAACACCATTATTGAGTACCTACTATGTATAAGCCACTCTGCTAGGTATTGGGTATGCAGTGGTGAAAAAGAAAAAAGCCAGCTCTGGCTCTCAGTCTATTGGGAAAGATAAATGTTAATAATTAGAAAAGGGTAGAACTTGCCCGCATGATAAATGCCACGAAGTAAATCTCAAAAATACAGAAAGTTTAACTCCTCTTTTTCAAAATTCCACATTTTAATATAAATAATAAGGAGGTAAATATGCAATTCACAAGCTATATAATTTAGTAGAATCTGTGGCTCTACTGTCGCATTTCCCAGAGATAATAAAGGACTGAGGCTAACACAGGGTAAGCTGCAACACTCCCCACAGCTGGCAGACAACTGATAGCTAGGAAAATGGAATTCTCTAGGTGCCTCTAATGTATTGTCCCTCCTGATAACGCAGTTCACAGTGGCTCAGTTCCTGCCTTTTCTTTTGCTCTCCACTTTCACCTGGGAGACTGATAGGACCTCAAAGAATATAATATAAACACATTATAAAGAAGTTCAGGAGATGGGATGGGAAAAAGACTTACTCCAATGCATTCGAAACCACCACGCTGAGAAAGGTGTTGACTTACCACAGTGTAGATCTGATGCTTTCGTCTTTTAGCCAGGTCAATTATATTTATTCCATTGTAGTAAAGGTTTTCAATACATCCATGGAAGTTTTTCTTTAAAAAGGTCCCAGGTTTGCCTGGTACTGGAATTCCTCCAAAACTAAGCTTTATGAAGAGGAAAAAAAAAAAAATCAGCTCTTAGTTATAAGCCCTGAAGGAGTAGGAAAGAAAAGTAAGCGAGTGAATTTTAGTAGTTTCAATTGTATGTGTGAGCGAAGTGGCTCAAATAATTATAGATGCCACTTGATTGCACATTTAAAAGGATACTGATTAGCCCACATAAAAATAACTATAATTGCTTGCTTTTTTAAGGGCTTATTTTACAAAACTATTTCACTTCCTTTCTGAACCCTTTTAATACTAAATAAAACAATAATTTATAGGGGGGAGAAATTTAAAAATCAACAACTTTATATTTATCTCTTGTGCAAACATCTGAGAGAGTATAGTCAAATGTAAGCCAAGAGACAAACATAACATACCTCTGCTCACCTACAGAGAGACCTAGTTTAAAAGTCCATGTTATACCAAATAATCCTATGTACATGATTATTTCCCAATTATTTTCTGTAAAGATGGAAGATAGGGAATAATCCAAACATCCCATACAATTTCCTTAAAGGAAATAATCAAGAATTAATATGATGGAAACTTACTTAGTTGTCAATAATGGTGCTTATATGTGTGATAAAACAGCAAATGAACATACTGTTGATTGAGAAATCAAGTTATGATGTCAACAACAAAAAATTATTCATACAATATAGACTTGGAGGAAATGCACTGAACTGTTAAACATGGCTGTTTTGGTAAGAACATGAGATACTCATTTTGTTTTGCTTGTTTGTTTTGTTTTACTACCATTCTTTCCAGGAAAATACTACAAATTGTTTTCGTAATATTAATACTGTTTAAAGAACAAACTTGATTGGTTGTGAATATTCTTACCATTATACAAGAGAAACAAGATGGTTTCTATAAACATGTTTATCACAACAGGATTCAATGTATAAGCCAGGTTTTCTTCATTATTTTGAAATGTTACCTTCAGCAAGAATTTAAACCATATTGATGCTTGAGTGTGTCTCAGGAAGATGTGTTCTCCCAACTAGAATGCCTTTGTTTTATATGAATAGTTACTCATATCCAGGGCTAGTTCTACATGTTTATTTTTTCCACAAAAATTCCACACTATTATAGAAAAATTGTAATGTGTGATAAGGGTTATTAATCTTGCTGTCTACTTTCACTTGTCATTGCTTTATTCTGTTAAGAGAATTATTTGGTATTTTGTCTATTTTATCTTAAAGTTGAATTTCAGAATTGTTTTACTTCAGATAGTCCATTGGAATTTTGATTAAGAATTTGTTATTTCCATTGACACATTTACTTGGAGAAGAATTGGCATTTTTGAAGTATTTCATCTTCCTATATAAGAACACAGTGTCTTTGTCTATTTTCAAATGTTTTTGGTGAGACCAATCATTAGGTTATCATTTTTTACCCTAGTTGATATACTCATCATTAAATCAATTCCTTTGAATTTCATGCTTTAAAATTTGCTATTATATGGAATCCTTAAAAAAATTAAAAAAAAATGAACTCGTAGATAAAGAGAATAGATTGGTGGTTCCCAGAGACAGGGGGTGGAGGAAAGGAATAAAGAGGAACTCAAAATGTCCAAACTTCCAGTTATGAAATAAATGTAGTGTACAGCATGGTTACTATAGTTAATAATATTGTATTATATGTTTGAAGGTTGCTAAGAGACTAGCTTTTAAAAGTTCTCATCAAACAAAAAATAAATTTGTAATTATGTGTGATGATGGATGTTAAAAAGACTTATTATGTAATCATTTCACAATATATACACATATTGAGTCACTATGCTGTATACCTGAAATTAATATATGTCAAATACATCTCAAAAATTACATTATTTATTGTTTCATTAATTAAACATTGTGCATATAAATTACATAAATATCCCCTTGTTTTCTCTATCCAGATAATTTTATATTAAATAATACATGTTTTAGTTAATATCATTGAACTTTTAAAGAGGATAGTCATAAGCTATATTTAAAACACTTTACCCTCTTCCAAGTCAACGTTTATATATTTTTCCTTGTTCCATTGTCTTTGTAAAAATTTTCTAAAATCTGTCCAAAACTTTTTAAAGATTCATGTATTTTAGAGAGAGCAAGAGTGAACAAGAGAGAGTGAGAGAGAGTGCAAGGCAGGGAGGAACAGAGGAAGGAGAGAGAAATTTAACCAGACTCCTCGTTCAGTGCAATGCCCTATGCAGGGCCCCATCCCACCACCCTGACATCAGGGCCCTGAGTTCACAACCTGAGCCAAAACCAAGAGTCGGACACACAACAGACTGTGCCATCCAGGTATCCCTGTACAAAACTTTTTAAATGATAATAATTGCAGCACAAAACTTTGCAAAAAATTGTATTTTTATATCTTTCCTGAGTACATAATACTGATTCTGACTCCGCATCAATTAAAGAGATATCCTTCTACTCCTATTTAACACATACATAATTTATTTACTTACTTATCTGTTTATTTGAACTGAGAATTGAATGCTGTTTCATCCATCGTTTTTGTTTTTGGTTTTGGTTTTCAGAAATCCAAATAAGAATACAAGGTATTTTGTTTAAAGTCCTGTTGGGTTGAATTATATTAACAGATCATAAATTAATAGATTCTCTTTGATTGAACCACACATGTGCTCCATTTTCCCTGAAATACATGTGCTTATATTTTAAATAGTAAATTAATTTGACCTCTAATTTTCTTCTTTTGTCAAGTATTTAGATCAAGTCTAGATTTATCTCTGAGAACAACTATGGGAGTTTTATCTTTGATTCTATTTAAAAATGGCTCATAAAGCTTGGGGAATTATCCTAGGAAACTTAAAACACTAACGAATTTTAGTTCAGAAAAATTTTTAAAATTCTTCCTTTGAGGGACGCCTGGGTGGCTCAGTTGGTTAAGCGGCTGCCTTCGGCTCAGGTCATGATCCCAGCGTCCTGGGATCGAGTCCCACATCGGGCTCCTTGCTCGGCAGGGAGCCTGCTCCTCCTTCTGCCTCTGCCTGCCTCTCTGTCTGCCTGTGTTCGCTCTCTCTCTAACTAATAAATAAATAAAATCTTAAAAAAAAATTTAAAATTATTTCTTTGATAACTTATATAAAATCTTCCTTGTTGATCTGTTGCAACCTTCAAATATTTTCAACTTGATTCAGTTACATTAAAAAAGAGCCTTTTCTGTTTTCTAAATTGTTGCCATCATTTAGTAAAAACTAAATTGAATATTTGTTATTTTTATTTATTTCTATTAATAAAATTTGTTAGAGAGGTTTAGGTTCACAGAAAAATTGAGAGGAGGGTACAGAGGTTTCCCATACACTTTCTGTCCTCACACATGCATAGTTTCTTTCATAATCGACATCATTCACCAGAATGGTACACCAACTTCAATTGGTGAATGTACACTGACACATTATAATCACCCGAAGTCCATAGTTTACATTACAGTTCACCCTTGGTGTTGTGCATTCTTTGAGTTTGGACAAATATATAATGCCATGTATCTACCATTATAATATCATACAGAATAGTTTCACTACGTTAAAAAAAATTCCTCTGAGCTCCGCCATTCATCCCTCCCCCATGCCCCCCAACTGTAAGCCCTGGCAACCATTAATCTTTTTCCTGTCTCCACAGTTTTTCCCTTTCCGGAATGTCATACTGTTGGAATGATATAGTATGTAGCCTTTCCAGACTGGCCTATTTCACTTAGTAATATGAATTCAAAGTTTCCCCATGCCTTTTCATGGCTTCATGGCTCATTTCTCTTTAATGCTGAATATATTCCATCTGGATATACCACAGTTTATTCATCCATTCACCTACTAAAGGACATCATGGTTGCTTCCAAGTTTTGGCAACCATGAATAAAACTGCTGCAGGGGGCACCTGGGTGGCTCAGTGGTTAAAGCCTCTGCCTTCGGCTCAGGTCCTGATCTCAGGGTCCTGGGATCGAGCCCCACATCGGGCTCTCTGCTGAGCGGGGAGCCTGCTTCTCCCTCTCTCTCTGCCTGCCTCTCTGCCTACTTGTGATTTCTGTCTGTCAAATAAATAAATAAAATCTTAAAAAAAAAAAAAAAAAGCTGCTGCAAACATCCCTGTGCAGCTTTTGTGTGGACGTAAGTTCTTAATCATTTTTATAATTTTAAAAATATACAATGACACTTTTAAAAATGTTGGCCGCCTTCATCAATTTGTAAAAATATTTTTAATGCTCTACTTGCTTGTGACTTAGGAAAATAAGAGTCACAGGGAAATACTTGAAAAAAAAGATAAAGACAAAAAATTCTTTTAAAAAGCAAAAATTAGTGTTTAAAAGATTTGGGGTAGTTTTCTTTTTGCCTTTTTTTTTTTTTTTTTAGAAGCCAAGTAGTATAGCGAATACTAGAGAATACTATCTACTGCAAAATTGTCATTTTCTGTCACACTAAGGACAACAAAAACTCTTTCCAGCCTGGGTGGGGGATGTTTGGAGAAAGCTGGTGGAGACAAGAGTATAATTAGACAGTAGTATAGGCCCTGTTCTTTGATTCTCTGCAAAATTGAAACCTGGATGGACCGAAGATGGTAGCTGGATCTGAAGGTCTGAGAGAATCCAAGTGACCAGACCTCAAAGCATGAGCCCATAGCAAGTAACATGGGCAGCAGCCACAGAAGCCAACACTTTATCCAAGTCTCCCCTAGTGCAGGATAATATACAAGCCCTCCAGCCAGTGATCTGCCCAGGGAAAAGGAAAGAAGGGGGAAGAGGAAACATCAGTACAACCCAATGTTTACACAGTGCACTAAACGGGCATTAACTAGTTATCCTTCATTATCAAGGTTAGATTTTTCTGCAGTCAGGGGAAACAGGAGCTGATGAGCATATCAAATTCAGCTGGGGAAAAGAAATAAAATTATGTCTCTGCACATTTGAGTGTGACTGTAAATTTTTGATGTATCTTATATTTTCAAATTTTTCAAGTGACTAAGAATTTGAGGTTATAATTATACTCTTGAATTATAGATAGTTATCAGATAATTTAGAATGAAAAAAAATGATTCATATACGGATTTCTTTCCTACACATATAGTATCAATTTTTTTCTAAACACTTCATAAACACTTGTATGCTGTATTTGTTATATATTCATTAAATTTACATTAATAATTATATTCCTCAAATAATTTGCATTCATATTTTATCTGATTTATCAAAATTGTGAGAATAAAAATTAAAATATTACTCTAAACTATGTTTCTGCCCATCAAGCCATCCACACTAAATTCACTCTTCTGTATGACCTGGGATGGTCAAATTATTTTAGCCATTATTTGCAAAAATTGAATATTGATCATTCTCAAGCTATTCCACTTAGTTAAGCTGGCATCTGATTGACTGTCTCCCAAGTTTGCAACACTGGGATTTCTCTTTTAATGCTGTCCAATAGTTCATTCAACTAGCAACATAACTGGAAAACCAGTTATCACTTCGTTGAGTTTGGCTCCTGGGTCTCCAAATCCTGGAATTGCCACACAGGCAGCTCATGTAAGGGTAGTGTTAACCAATGTCTAATTGTAAGAATGGACAGTTTTGTTTTGTATGTTTGGAGTTGTTTTTTGTATTTGATATTTTTTAAAGATTTTATTTAATTATTTGACAGACAGAGATAACAAGTAGGCAGGGAGGCAGGCAGAGAGAGAGGGAGCTCTGCTCTCTCTGCTGAGCAGAGAGCCTGATGTGGGGCTCGATCCCAGGACCTTGAGATCATGACCTGAGCTGAAGGCAGAGGCTTAACCCACTAAGCCACCCAGGTGCCCCAAGTATTTGATTGATATTTTACTTGATACACATCTGCCTAGTGTGGATGTTTTTCATTAGAAATCACACTGATTATTATTTTATGGTGACTTTTATCTTCTGATTTTAATTTTTACTTTCAGTATAATGTTTTTTCCAATTATGCATTTTCTGTACATTTAGTTGGTGTATCTTTGTCCCCAATTCCATATTTTTATAAAAAATTAATTTTTGATTATTTTTGCAAAAGTATGTTTCTTATAAACCATGTGTGTCTGTTGTTTGTTTGTTAGAACAATGAGACTACTTACCACCTGAGGAAACAGGTAATTTTTAAGTTTATTGTGCAGTGTTTACTGTGTTTTGATATTAACTTGGAAGACAGTCACTGTAATTATCTACCTTCTCAAACTATGGCTTTGGATTACTTTCTATGAAGGACAGATTGCTGTTTTGTTTTTTTTTCTTTCAACCCCAACTTGTTCTACATCTTGTTTACTTAAACTATTATTATTATTAATAATCAGTATATGCCCACTTTTTCCACTTTAACATTCCTTTTTAAGATATTACATTATGTGCCAATTTGTTGTGAAAGTGCATAAATTTGTAAAGCATGTCAGCATTCATCCTCCCCCTTTCCACAGCCAAGTGTTTAAAGACAATGTTTCAGGAACTTCTCTTACTGGATTCAAACCCAGGTCTGCTTGTGCTTTCTATGGGGACCTGGGAAAAATACGTAACTTCTATGGGATTCATGATCCTCATATTCAAAATGAGAATAATAATAATACTTATGTCACATAAACAACTGAGCTTGACTGGGTAATGTGAGAATTAAAAACTTTCCTACACCTGAAGGATGGAGAATGGATCCTAGCATACAGTGTTTGCTGTTCATAAGACTGTTTGCACTGTAGCAACTTCTCAGTTCAGAAGTTCTTCCAAAATGGTATTTTGTGGCATAATATTCATATTTTCTGAATAAAAACATATGGATGGTAATTCTTCTAATATTTTTAAGTCTGAAGGTTGTGATAGTATGTATTGATATTTTGGTCAATGGCAATTCAATTGAGTGCATTTTCTTTGTTTTGATTAATAAACAGACAGACAAACTTTCTTCCAAGGCCCTGTAGAAGCTTCCATCTGGTTTTCATATTTTCAGAACAGGAAAACTTAATATGTTGTGTGCTCCTTTAAAAAAAACCCATTGGTCGTTTCTAGCTTCCATATATATTGAGTGGAAAGAAAAAGAAAGAGAGGCCATGCTAGAACTTTATGGTTACTGTCTATATTCAATTTTCTTTTCAAAATTAGAAAGACTAGTGATTATACAGTTGAATGTAAAAGTCTGTATTACTTGTTCAACAGGTAGGGGAGAATATCTTCTCAGGTTCATATTCTGCATTTTTTAAAATCAGTCATTACTCTAAAAAGTATTGGTTCTGGTTTGTTTGGTTGGTTTGTTTCGTTGACTCCCTGAATTTCTATCCTATTTTTTTCAGTTTCTTTAATTGTATGTCTTGCACAAATTACTTTTTATTGCCTCACATATCATTATTGTGTTTACAATTCCCCATTTATTTCCTTCAAGCTTTAATGAGTGTTGTTGAATTAATCTTTGCTTTCAAGACAAACCTGGCTGAATGCCATGAACCTCTTTATTCACTAATTTCACTGTCTAGGATCCTGATGATATGATCTTGCCCATCCATTCAGACTCCAGCATATTATACCGCAGGGAAGATATTGATGATATTGAACAAAGATTATATTTCAGCGTGTATCATCTGCATAATGTTACCCAAGGGTCTTCAGGATATGGATCACAGAGCTGGAAACCCAACTTCTAATAGCTCATGGTATCATATAACATTGCACAGTTGTTATAGTGTAAGGGAGCCAAATGCCTTCCGCCAGTTCTTTCCAAGTAGCCTTTAGCAATCTCACTTCTTTTTTTACTTTGTTCAGTTGACATCATTTCAATGATGTCTACCCTGATCAACATATCCAAAATTGCAATCTGTTTCCCTTCATCTTTTTTTTTAATGGTTTTATTTTGTTTTATTTATTTATTTATTTATCTATCTATCTATCTATTTATTTATTTATAGAGAGAGCACATGCACATGCCGTTGGGGCACACAGGGAAAGGGAGAGACAGAACCTCAAATAAGCTCCATGCTCAGCATGGAGTCCAACACAGGGCTCAATCTCATGACCACGAAATCATGACCTGAGTTCAAATAAAGTGTCAGATGCTTAACTGACTGAGCCACCCAGGTGCCTCTCCCTTCATCTTTGAACTTCCAATCCATTACCTAGATATATGTTTGTTCTTCTTTCCATTGCATGTGTAATTTATTTACTTGTCATATATATTTTTTTCCCAGTAAATAGGCTTGTTATATTTAGCAAAGATACAGAACACTAAAACTTGAATTTTGGATAAAACATGAATAATTTTCCAAGTATTAATATCTCCTTTGCAATTTTTGGAACATTCTTTTTTTTTTTTTAATTTAAGCTTTTTTATTTAAACATATAATGTAACCCCACCACCCTCTCCCAAACTCTCTCCCCCCCACCACCCTCAGTTTGTTTTATAACATTAAGAGTCTCTTTTGGTTTGTCTCCCTCCCAATCCCATCTTGTTTCATTTTTTCTTTTCCTACCACCTTAACCCCCACCCCCATTGCATCCCCACTTCCTCATATCAGGGAAATCATGTGATAGTTGTCTTTCTCCAGTTGACTTATTTCGCTAAGCATAATACACTCTAGTTCCATCCATGTCGTTGCAAATGGTAAGATTTCATTTCTTTTGATGGCTGCCTAGTATTCCATTGTATATATATACCACTTCTTCTTTATCCATTCATCTGTTGATGGACATCTAGGTTCTTTCCATAACTTGGCTATTGTGGACATTGCTGCTATAAACATTCGGGTATACGTGCCTCTTTGGATCACTACATTTGTATCTTTAGGGTAAATACCCAGTAGTGCAATTGTTGGGTTATAAGGTAGTTCTATTTTCAATGTTTTGAGGAACCTCCATGCTGTTTTCCAGAGTGGTTGCACCAGCTTGCATTCCCACCAACAGTGTAGGAGGGTTCCCCTTTCTCCACATCCTCGCCAGCATCTGTCATTTCCTGACTTGTTAATTTTAGCCATTCTGACTGGTGTGAGGTGGTATCTCATTGTGGTTTTGATTTGTATTTCCCTGATGCCCAGTGATGTGGAGCACTTTTTCATGTGTCTGTTGGCCATCTGGATTTACTTATTATATTTACTGCTTATGGCTTATCTCCCCTATGAAAATGCAAGCATCACGAGGGTAGGCGTCTTTGTTCTTTGACATATTCGAATTTCCCAAGTGCTTAAAATGATGCCTGATATATAATAGATTCTGAATAAATATTTGTTGAATGTTTTTAAATATCTCTTTAAAATATTTCTCAAGGACACAAACAATATCTTATTCACTCTTTAATATTTTAATGTAAGATGTATGATTCAAACATAATAAATCCAACAAATATTTGTTGAACTTCTTTAAAAAAGAATACTAGCAATTTACTTCTAAATTTGCTTTTGCCTTATTGCCCTTTTGTTTTGGTCAATTTAGCTTCTTTCTTTGCTCACTTTTCTTGTTTGTTTGGTTATGGCAAATTGCATAGTGTGTCCTTCATTGATCTTAGTAGTCAACAAAACCAGGTGTTAGATTGTGAAGTCTCACTCACAGTCTCAGTGTCTTAAGCAACCGAGTCCATCTGGTAACCTGATGGGCCTGCTGGTGTCACAGGTGGGCTCGAACTAGTTGACTCACAGAAGAAAGCCTGCTTTGATGTTAAATATATGAGGTCCCAGAATCTGCCACTCTCTCTTCCTTTCATCTCATTCCTCTTCTTTGACTGGCATTTGCTTCTATCTTTTTTAATCTTTGATGTTACTTCCATGGGAATGAGTTCATTCCTCCTTACTGGCTATTCCTCTGTCCCTGTTTAAATTTTGGAGTCTTCCTGTTTAGAAGATTCCTTTTTCTGTCAGACTTGGATTTCTGATATTTTTGAAGTTTCTCATTTGTGAATATTTGTCTCACTTATCCTCTGATACTCCAATTTGTAATACAATATGTATGAAAATATATTCAAACAGCTGTCTTTTTTTTAATTCTTTAAAACTTATACTGGCTTTGTGTTTATTAAGCCATATGTAGAGTTCATGGCCTTTATGGAAGAAGAGCCCATCACCGATCTTGGGAATGTTCTCAAAGGTCAATGAGTTTCTGCCATTTCAAATGAAACCAGAACTCCCAATATTCTTGTGAAATCTCTTGATTTTTAAATATTAGCCCAAATTCAAATAGTTAAAAATGAAAAATACGAAATAGGCCAAGTGAGATAATAGTAGTCCTAACATTCCCCAGGGTCACAATTTTATGGCTTCTGCTCTACTATTTGACTTTATCAATAACTCAGTTTGAAACTTCTTTGGAATGTCTGATCTCTTTAACTTTAAAAAAGCATATCGTGCATATTATATCTTATTTCTGTCTGTACTTTGGGGTCACATATTGAGAGGAGGTAATTGGTTACATGTTAACCAAAAGTTACCTCTTCTTCATTGCTTCTATAACCTATTCTTTCACAAATTCCCAGCATCCCCTTATTTATGGATGAGAAATGTCCTATGTCTGTTTTACAGTGGACAGAAGGTGAGCAATATCTGACCCAGACACAGCCCTGCATTGAAAATGAGGGAACACTGAATGGCATTTCTAAAGGCTTATTTATGTATTATTTTAGAGAGAGCACAGGGGAGGGACGGAGGGAGAGGAAGAAAGAGAATCTCAACTAGACTCCTCACTAAGTATGGAACCTGGCATGGGGCTTGGTCTCATGCCCTTGAGATCATGACATGAGCAGAAACCAAGAATCAGAAGCTTAACCACCTGAGCCACCCAGGCACCCATAAATGAGTATCTTTTTACACACTTATAAACATCAGGGGCTAATACAGCCCAGTTGGTTCAACATGTATTTATAATTTGTTCTGTCTGAGTGAACTTACAATAGTTTTACCTTGGGTTTTTATACAATAGGTTAAATTTTGTATGTTTTAGCATTCAAATGGGGAGCTCATTGGAAATCCTAACTTCAGTATCCCCCATATACCAGGTACACAGGCACCCAGGAGGGCCCCACTTTGACCACCTTCCAGTTCCATTCTTCCTCATGATGGAGTCAAGGAGAAACAGCTATAATAAGCTGCTACCACCCTTATAAACCATGATCTTCCTACACAGCACCCCAGAAATTCTTGCCTAAACAGTTCTGAAAGTGTTTTGAGGCCCTGAATGGCTCTCTCCCCATCTGCCCTCCTCAGGATGGACCACGGGATGACAGGTCTGAGCAGTGGTCAGGGGGCAGCTGTTTACAGCACGGACAGGGTTGAACATATGGGATGTCGCTGGGAAGGTACATCCGTCAAAGCAGGAGAATAGAAGATATTCTATTCAATGGTTTGTCAGCTTATTTGTAACCCTTTAAATATTTAAACTTATGGAATGTGGACCTCAATTTGTACTCTTGCTTCAGGCTCTAAACATATTCAACTGTGGCCTGGCTAATTCTGTAATACTTTATTGATGTTATAATAATTCAGCCCAAATTCAGCCAGACTCAAGATATCTTATTAGATAATTAAAACCTGCTACCACCTCCACCAATAGCAGCTGAAATAAAACAAGAAGTTTTGTTCATTTGTTTTTTTGGTTCATGTTAATAAAAACAAAGATTTTTTTTTTTTTTTTTTGCTTTGTGATATAATGGCAATACTGAAATACTCCCTTCATCATGTTTTTATTCCAGTTTGCCATTATAAAACTTGAGGAAACACAGAAAAATCCACAAATCATAACAATCTTAAATTTAAAAACAGAAAGAAGAATGGCAGGGATTAATGTGGCTTCAAGTCTTGAATACATGCAGAGGCCAGAATAAGGACCAGAAACAGTGCTTATATCTTGATGGAGTATGCCTCTCTCAGAGGAATGCCTAATCATCAAAAAGATCTCCAGATGAGCAGCTGCACAGATCTGAGCTCAAATCTTGTTTCTGTTACATAATAGCTACTGGGGAATGGGGATGGGGAGTCCTCAACAGTCTCTCTTGTCTTGGTTTTCTGTTTGTAATATAAGACATGATGATTTCCCTCACAAGGTAGCTTTAGAGGTAAAACAAAATCACAAAATACCAACAAAATAGTATTTCATGTTTTCCCCCTTCCACTTTCTTCCTCTTTATTTCCACTTTACACCTACTTATTTTCTTTTTCCTTGTTTATTTTCTTTCATTTATTTTCATCTACATAGACCTCCTACTTTAGCCTTCAGCTGAGTTTCCAAAGGAAATAGGATCAATAACAATTGCACTGCCACATGATCTGGAAAACTGTTTCCTTAGTGATCTGTGGTTATTTTGATCACTAAATAAGTAGTTGTATTATGTCTGGCCAGTCCTTTAATCATGTCTGAGTTCTAAGAAAAGTGTCCTTTAGGCAATGTCAAGTAAGGGTGATGGCAAGAGGTGGCCTTCAAGCATGGCAGACCTATAAAGAACTTCTTATGGAAACCAAAGTTGGTCATCAAATGTTATCTTTTATATTACAGAAAGAAATGTCCTTCATTTACATGAACTGCATATTTTATACCAGACACATTTCTATAAAAATAAAAATTCTATAAAATAAAATAAAAATAAAAATAATTACAGAAAGAAATGTCCTTTATTTACATGAACTGCACATTTTATACCAGACACATTTCTATAAAAAATAAAAAAGAAATGAAAGTAAAAAAGAAAATGTCAACCCTATGATGAGCTTGAATGCTATGATTGGGGTGGGGATGAAGAGATAGATAATTAAAAATAAGTAAATTAAATAAAATTTTAAAGTGATAAGTGTTTTTGAAAAAAAACTATGAATAAACACAAATCATAGATTGTAACTTTAGCAGAAAATATAAGAAATATCTTTAAAGTCACATATTCTTTCTATTGCCTCAGTTTCTCCTTAAAATACTTGTATTTGTGGTACAAAATTCAAAATGTTTTTAAAAAGTGGTTACTGTGGGGCGCCTGGGTGCCTCAGTTGTTAAGCATCTGCCTTCAGCTCAGGTCATGATTCCAGGGTTTTGGGATCAAACCCCTCATCGGGACCCCTGCATGGCTGGAAGCCTGATCCTCTCTCTCCCACTCCTCCTGCTTGTGTTACTTCTCACTGTGTCTCTCTCTGTCAAATAAATAAGTAAAATCTTTTAAAAAGTAGCTAGTGAAAATTAAGGTTTCCCTCTTCTTTGAACTCATTCTCTTATGATCTGCCTTGTCTGTCCCTTTAGTCACTTCCACAGATTTCTATCTACATGCTGTCTTCTGTCAAGTCCATGTTTTCTTTCTAATCTTAAACACAGATACTCTTATAATGCAAGACATATTGTTTTTCTTTTCTTTTTTTTAAGATTTTATTTATTTATTTGACAGACAGAGATCACAGGTAGGCAGAGAGGCAGGCAGAAAGAGAGAGAGAAAGAGAGAGAGAGGAGGGAGCAGACTCTCCACTGAGCAGAGAGCCCGATGCGGGGCTCGATCCCAGGACCCTGGGATCACGACCTGAGCTGAAGGCAGAAGCTTTAACCCACTGAGCCACCCAGAGGCCCCCGTGTTTTTCTTTTCCTTTAGCAATTTATATTAGAAATGGTTCCACATCAGGGTATATAGGGCTGCCTCATTCTTTCTAATTGCTGCATAATACCTCTGCATAGCTTTGTCAAGCACACACACCAAACAAGGTGAGCCTAAAGCCAAGATGTGACTGATCCACCTGTAAAAGTAAAGAAGCCACTTGTAGATTCAGATGGTTTGTGACTTACAGAGTCAACAAAGACAACAGTAGCTAAATACTGCTGCCCACCTGTCCCACAAACTGAAAAAATGATGCTTAAAAAAAAAAAAAAAAAAAGAGAGGTCAGATGACCACAATATAAGCTGGGGGTTTCCTTGTCGCTATAGCTCCTACTCTAGTTATTTCAATCACTAAATAAGCAATTGTATTATATCTGGCCAGTCCTTTAATCATGTCTGGGTTCTAAGAGAAGTGTCCTCAGCTAAGCAATTCCTGGATGACACAGCTCTATTCTGAAAGCACAGGGCAAAAGTGCCTCATGCCTTATCAGAACATAGGAGACAACAAGAAACTGTCAGGACATCCTCCCAAGGGGCAGGTGCGGCAAATGGGAAGCAGCCTTGAAGCTTCTAATTGCAGGCCTCCAACTTCTGGTGTTTCAGAAAGATCATAAAGCATGCTGCCAAGACTCAGATCAGCTACTATGCAAAGCTATGGTTGTGTGGCTCCCTGATGAGCTGAGAGCCAGATGCGAGGCTCAATCCCAGGACCCTGAGATCATGACCTGAGCTGAAGGCAGAGGCTTAACAACTGAGTCACCCAGAGCCCCTAGCATAATTCTTAATTAACCCCCTTGTGAAGGACTTTTGGGGAATTTCCACTATTTTATTATTCCTAACATATGTCCTATTGCACATATTTACCTATGACCATAAGATAAACTGCTAGAAAAAGAATAGTTGGGTTGAAGACCACATGTTTACAATTTTGAAAACATTGATCCTTCGTTAATGTAATATTAATTACCATCCCACTAACAATGGATGAAATAGCTCTGGTTTCTCCATTCCCATGCCAACATTGTAATGTTTTTAGTTTTTGCAATCTAAGTGAAAAATAATCACTGTAGCATGAATTTTCATTATTTTTCTTAATGAGCACAGTTGAGCACCTTTTCAGATATTTGAGAGCAATTTGTACTTATTACATTCATTTTCTCTATTTCTCCTTTAAGTTATCCATTAAGAATTATTTGTAGGAGATTTTTACTTATTAATTGAATTTTGAAATAATTTTCTGAGTTACTGGGGTAGTGATATCACTATATATGTATTTTTATGGAAGATTATGTGGAAGTTTTTTTAAAATTTTATATGGATATTTTTCATATATTTTATTTCCAAGCTTCTGAAATTTATGTCAGACTTAGAAGAACCTCCCATAATTCTTGACTAAAAAGTACTAGCTCATATTTCCCTTAAAATTTTGATAGAATCTACATTTGAAGATATATGTATACATATGCATTTTAAAATGCTTATAGGGTTTAATCTAACCTAGCTTTTTAAACTAAGTATTTTAAAATATATATAATTTTTATTTTCTAAAATGCCTTTTTAGTATATATGATGTGGTAATATGCAAAATCATGTATTTAAAAAAAATTCAATAGTTCTGGTGCCTGTAAAATGGCTATGTAAACACGATCACTGAGCACTTTTGATAGGAAAAGAATTAATGGATTATATGAATCTCAGAGAAATGGGCCCTTATGAAGATCCTAAAAATATCTCTTTTTTAAAATCTGTCTGCTCCAGACCAGAAGTGAAGTGAATTGCTATAGTCTTTCTCACATGCATTTGGAGAAAGTCATATAGGCTGAGTGATGTGAACTAACATGACATTTCAATGAGAAGCAAAGGATCTACATTCTTTCTGCTTCTTTTGATTGGTTGATTGATTGATTGATTTTTGACAGAAGATTCCCAGCCCTAGGTGGGAAGAGAAACAAACAACTTAATATATCTTAATGTAATAAAAGCCTTTTCCTTTCTTTTTTCTCACAGAAAGGCATGATGTCATTCATTGATATCCATAAGGTAGTGCAAGATGGAGAGATGAAAGTTACCATATTTTCTTGCAATTATTAACTCATAATGTTAAAATTTTAAGAGGAACTTTGATTTTCATAATATAATGAACCTTGGTATAAAACTTGAAAGGCATAACTTTAGAACAACAATGTTCTAATAGTTGGTCATAGGAACCCAACAGACTGATTTTAGTTTTCCTGCTTGTTGGTGGTATCTGGGGTGCATATGGACACATATGGTCCCATGACAGAAATCAAATCAATAACCTAGATTCTTATAAATAGACATTGTTACAAAATAATCTCTAGACTTAGATATGTTATTTATCTTTATTCTTGCCAATAGGGTGCTATTATTACTTCTGGGTAACTGAAATTGAGTTAAGTTAAAAGTTTTAATTTAAGAGTTAAATTAAGCTAAATCTTAAAAGTTAAGAGTTTTGATTTCCTGGATTTATACAACTAGTTAGTGGGAAAGTAGCAATTAGAACTCAAGATTCCCATTCTACTGCTCTTTCCTTTACACATAGTCTTTAAGGTGAATCTGCAAAGACTGGAGAACTCCAGTTGTTCCAGAAACTTCTCCCAACACATAATTCTCATGTTCTAGTACAGTCAATTTCTAATGTCACCATAAGAGTCAATCTGTCTTCTTTTTTTTTTTTTTAAGATTTTATTTATTTGCTTGATAGACAGAGATCACAAGTAGGCTGAGAGGCAGAGAGAGAGAGAGAGGAGGAAGCAGGCTGTCCGCAGAGCAAAGAGCCCAATGCGGGGCTTGATCCCACGACCCTGGGATCATGACCCAAGCCGAAGGCAGCGGCTTTAACCCACTGAGCCACCCAGGTGCCCCTCAATCTGTCTTCTTATATATTCATTGGGGCAAGCTGAATTCTGGCAGGGGCTTGAATTCTCTGAAATAGAGGTTACTTCAAAGGAATTCTCCAAGACATTTCTTTCCTAGGAGACACTTTTAATAAGGCAACGTGAAATTCAGGCATTTCCTAAAGAAATCTGTTCCAGTTTCATAAATTGAGTGACATCACTGAATTTCATTTCCCTCAAATGTTGACATTCATTTTAATGCCACTCAGCTGTGATCCCATAAACATTCTCTACACAGGAGAGATAGGTAGACATAGGCTTGAAAATAAAAGTTAAATCAGGCAACTCGGAGAATTTTAGAACCATCTCCCAGGCGGGTAGAGTTACAGATGATTTTATGTTTTCTGTTGTCCTCAAGTTCATGAACAATATCTCTTTTAGTATCATGTGTATTTTTTCTTTTTTTCTCTTTTCAATCACTTTCAATCACTTAAACTTGACAAAGAGAGACGATTGATATTCATAGATTTCCAGTTATCAGCAAATAAAAAAAAAATCTACCTGGTGTCTTTGAGTCAGAATGGTAAATTCTTTTTTGAAGTTAATGAATGGTATAATTTACCAACAGTATGCTAAACTAAAGGTAGGATCAAAAGAGGAAATCTTTCTTATAACTCATGATGGTGATTGATAAAAAGTAAATCAGACACTAATTTTTCAATTATCTATCTCCACCCCTGCTGTTCTAGAATGTACCCCACTGGTGAGTGGAATTGTCAACTAACAGATTTTCCCACCATCTGTCCAGCAATCTCCTCCCTCCACCTCCCCACAAGTCTAAGCTACAGAGTAACTATTCTAAAATAGTACTTTTCAAATGGTAGGGTGTCACCTGGAGGATTTCTAAAACAAAATTTTGAGCTCTTCTCCCAGAGTTTCAGATTCAGCAGGTCAGGGAGACAGGGGTACCTGACTGTTTTCATTTTTAACAAATCCCCCAAGGGATGCTAATTGGGCTGAGTCCTAAAACAGACATTCAGAATTACCAGTGTAAAACATAAAAGTGGCCATGCCACAATCCTGCAAAAAGTCCTATAAATTGTCCAACACAGGAACTCTGTCTCAGCCAACTGTGTATATTTATTGCCTAGGGAAAAAATTTGGTATAGAGCAGGGACACATTTGTAGAACTGAACTACTTGTAAAGATGGATAACTTTTGTCTGCCAGTTTGCTGAACTTTGTGCCATCTTCTTTGTGTTATAGTCTCGGTGCATTTCTTGCACTCATGCAAGAAAGCAAAAAAGAAATGACTCTTCGTGTATGCTATCAAAAGTCTGCATAGGAATGAAGGTTAACCACAAGTGCTATAGTGTGCATTTTAGATTCCTTTTCGTTTTATTTAACTCCCTTTTTTCTTCAGGAATACATGACATATAATATTATATTAGTCTAATTTCTGTATTTTTCCAGCTAATTGAAATTGATTTTTGGAAAAAAAAAAGAACAACTGAGTATAATGACAAGATTACACAGTGATATAGGAAGGCTATAGGCAGGGAAAAAAAATTAAAGTGAAAAACAGATTTCCTGATTTTAAAATGCACACAATTTGCTGAGGTCCCATTGTTGCCAAGGCACTTCCCCCACAAACACTGCTCAGATCCCCTTCTTGGACTCCTCCACTGAGGACTCCTCTGGGCTTAGACAGAGGAGTTAAGCCCAGGGTAAGACTTGCCATGGCCCCCCATCTTCTCTCAATTGATCATTTGCTGATTTTTTTTTTTTAACTGATGCTGAGTAAGGCACCTGGGGACCTGCAGGGAGAGTCAACTCACCTCATAGTCGATGTCTAAGGCATCTGCCTCACCCTTGGTGCGGAAGTGCTGTGTATGTTTGTCCACAGAGAAGTTCACCTGCTTGCCAACCCGCTCAATGAGGACCGAGTGCCAGTGCTGGTCATCCAGCAGACTTCCCAGGGTGGCTGAAGGTGGGCTGCTGCTAAGCCGAGGCTTGCTGTCATCTGTGAAGGGGAAAGTAAGACCGGATGACATTTGCGCCCAAGGGCAGCCTTGCATACTAGAATATTCTGCAAGCAAGTCCAACTCCTTTTATCCTAAAGGTAGAGAATGATTCTCTCTCTCCAGGGCCAGAACCCTGTTGGGTTTGTAAAAGAATAATACTTTGTCCACAGATTTAAGAAACAAATTCTAGATCAGCTGATATACACATCCCCTTCTGCATATGAAAGGATATGCTTTCAGAACATGAACATTAAGTAATAAAATGCACCATACCCTGATGTCCATCAGTAATATTGAAAACAGGGAATATCACATTTAGAAATAATACATATTCTTTGTGTTTGAATGGTTCTTGAATGCAGAAAATGAATCTTGACTTATGCTTTGGAAGAAAAGTAAATTCTGGGTAAATAAAGGGAAGACAGTGGGCAACGAGTTAGGCAAGTCTGAAGGCAAAGGCAAAGGTGAGGAAATAAATCATTTTAGCTGCAATTGTCAAGTGCCTACTATATGAACAGCACTTAAGTTAGAAGCTTATACCCTCCATCTTTAATCCCCCAAGGGAAAATTATTATCTGAATTTGTGAAAAAAGAACCTCAGGATCAGTGAGGTTAAGCACCCATGACCCAGAGGTGCAGCAAGCATTCAAATCCAGGTCCTCTTGACCAACCTTTTTACTCTGCCTGCAGCATGGGCCATATGCATAGATTCGGTCTAAACTGAAGACGCCCTAAACTTGGAGTGAGAGATTCACCCTAAACTTAGGCTGTGAGAGATTCTGGTGGAGAGGCACATTTTTCTATCAAGTCAGGCTAGTTCTCCCTCCCCTCTGTCCCTCCTCCAATTTTATGGAAGTTCCTGCCAGTACCATTTTATAAAAAAGATTATAGCATTTTCCCCCTTCAGAATAGCTCAGATTTAGCCAAATGAACAGTAAAATGCAATTAATTAAGATTTACGTGTAAACTTTCAAGTTTGTGAATATTTTATTGTTTGGTCCCCTTAGAAACTGAAAGCTAAATGTCTCTCATTTCTCTCCTAAGATGCGTTTTACCAGAACAGCTGCAACAGTCTGCTCAACAGTGTGGCATTAGGGAGGCAGGAGCTGCCATTTTCCCCGTAGGCTGCTCACTCCTACCTCCATTATGGCCCTGTGGCACTGTTTCCTGCAGTGAACAACACTTGGTTGCTTCAGATGGGGGTGGTAGTGGGCATCAAACTTAATGTGGATGAAAAATGATAGATGGTGCACTCATTGGTGACTTTATTTCATATTTTTTTCATCATTTATTCCACAACTTTTAAGTTCTTGCAATTAGTTAGTCAAATTATGCTAATGATTAAAAGTTATTTCTTCTTTTTCTTTCTCCTTCCTCCCTTCCCTCTCTCCATTCATTCCTTTTTTCTCTCCCCTCTTCCTTTCTTCTTTCTTCCTTCTTTCCTTGCATAAGAAAGGTACTGTGATATATAAAGGGGATAATGGAGTTAAAGGTACACTCCCCTCCCCAGAAGTCTTAATGGAGTCTCTCAATAAGTAAATTGATAAAAAAGTGTGCTGGTGGCATATAGTGTTTAGTGTCAGGAGCCAAACAAATGCAGGGTAGGGAGTTGTGATGCTCCCATAGAGCAGGGACAGGTCTGAGATTTGGCTGGAAGAAGGAGCATCAGCACACAGCCAGGAGAAGCCTGTGCCAAGACTGAGAGGTGCAAAGAAACATGGTGGGGGAGTCCATGTAGTGGTACTGTGATCATGTCAGCCTGGCTTTTATCATCCAGGACTAGTGCACTAGTGTGTGTGAAGTAACTGTGTATTTTATTGACCTTCAAGGAAAGGACATTTGGTGAATTAGTAGATCAGACATTACTAACTCAAATTAAAAAATTTAGGAAATTTGTTAAGAACTCAAATCATTGAGGATGAGAGGAGAGAGTCTTTAACTTTTTCTGTTGTTTCCTTGCTCTTATATAAAAAAAGATTATTGTGCCAACTGTATGAAAATTTGATTAGAAGGCAAGGCTGGCCGTAAGACTGACAGTAATCTGGATGGGAGACCCAGGGCCTTAGGTAAAGAGAGGGCAGGAAGGATGGATAAAAAGGTGGTGTCCTCTTCTGGATATTGTCACTTGGATATTGGAGGAGAAGTGATAAAGGGAAACTCCTCTAAGGGTGGCCTCTAGGTTTGTTTTGTTTTGTTTTGTTTTTTCCCCCTTGAGCAGATGGGTGGAAAGTGGTACCAGTCATGAGACAAATACAAGACAGAAACAAGAACACCCCCTCTCTTTCTCTTCACACAACATATACATACACACACACACACACACACACACACACACACACACACCACCTTTTATTTATAAAATAAAATTTGTCCAAGGGTTAATGAACTATTGAGGGAACTTAGTGTGCCTTATAAACAGTAGGTTTCAATGTTTAAAGCAGCAATGTCCACAATAGCCAAACTATGTAAAGAGCCTAGATGCCCATCCATCAACAGATGAATGGATAGAGAAGATGTTATATATATGGATATAGGTATAGATACACACACACACACACACACACACACACACACACACACACGTAATGGAATACTATGCAGCTATCAAAACATGAAATGTTGCTATTTGCAACTATGTGGATGGAACTAGATATATTATGCTAAGCCAAATAAGTCAGTCAGAGAAAAACAATTATCATATGATCTCTCTGATATGAGGAATTTGAGAAACAAGACAGAGGATCATAGGGGAAGGGAGGGAAAAATGAAAGAAGAAGAAACCAGAGAAGGAGACAAACCAAAAGAGACTCTTAAGGTCATAAAACAAACTGAGGGGGGTGGGGGGAAGAGGGGTTGGGAGATGGTGGTGGGGTTACATTATATGTTTAAATAAAGCTTAAAAAAATTAGAGAAATTCATCAAGAAGGAGGTTTTGAATCATATCTACACAACGTATTACTATGAAGAAAGAAGAATGTTAGTTCTAGGCAATGTTCTATCTTACCTAGAAATGTTCATTATTAGAAATCAGGAAAAACTTAATTCTCAAGAGATTATCAAACTCTTTAAACCAATATATATATCTCCAGTTTACCTCCATGGCAAGTGCTGTTCAACTATTTGTTTTAACTAGTTTCTAATTTCTTAGGGCAAGATAAAATTTCCCATGTGCCATTGTAGAGGTCAAAGACAAAAATACACAGAAGCTAACTTTGGCCAGAACATGTTAGGGAAAACACAAACAGAAACAAAAACAAAAACCAAATACAAACAAACAAACAAAAAAACTCTTTTACTAATTAAGCAAAAACTTGTTTTCATGTGGTTAAAGTTAAAAAGAAACAATGTAGGGGCACCTGGGTGGCTCAGTGGGTTAAAGCCTCTGCCTTCGGCTCAGGTCATAATCCCAGGGTCCTGGGATTGAGCCCCACATCAGACTCTCTGCCTGGTGGGGAGCCTGCTTCCTCCACTCTCTCTCTGCCTGCCTCTCTGCCTACTTGTGATCTCTGTCTGTCAAATAAAAAAATAAAATCTTAAAAAAAAAAAAAAAAGAAAGAAAGAAACAATGTAAATACTGCTCAAGGCCCTAAAACACATAACAATCTTTACAGGAAGCTTGAAATATTTCCAAAATATTTCTAACTTAATTTTTTACCTTGCTCCATTGCCAACATACTGTGGATAAACATGTCAATTTCTTCACCCTTAGAACTAACATCTTCATGTATGAGGGCATACATATGACAGTATTTTCACCAAAAAGTCTTCTTTGATTAGATCTTCTTGTTTGGTCTTATCTTAACAGTTCAAACATGGATGTAACCTTAACTTTCACAATCTTTGAACTTCAGAGAGCCTGAATGGGGAACTCTTCAGGAGAATAGTAACTCTTGTTTAACACTGTATTTCAGCAAAAAGTCAGTTGTAGAAAGGGCTCCACTTACCGTTAATGAAATAGGTGAGCACTCATATGGAAGTCCCCAATGCCTGCCTTCATCTGACCTTCAGAACTGACCTTTCCACTCTAACTTTTCAGATTATCAATATTGGTATTCACTTATATTATTAAGCTTCTAACATGTGAGCCCTTTATATATGTTGTTTCAATTCTCCCTGAACAAAACCCTGAAAAAAATTGCTGTGTCAAAGAAGCCATGTGACTTACTCAAGAACACAAAGAATTAGGATGACAATTAAGCTCTACCTGACTCTAATACTAATATTCCCAACACAATCTTATTGGGAAAAAATGATATTCCTGATTCATACTCATTTCTTAACAACTGCACATCTGTATCCCACCATACACACATGTAAGCTATGTAGCTTAGCTTAGCAGGAATGAAGAGTATCAGAAAAGAATTTGATGAATGGAAAGCAACAAGTTGTGCAAAAGAAAAATGGGGCAATGCTAAGGAGGAAGCATAGGCTTTAGAATGAGAAGGCAAATATCAATGCCATAGGTTATCCAGTATTCTAAAGACCCTTGCTTGGAAAGACAGAGGGCTAATGAATATTATCCTGTGTGCCCAAGTGAGACTTCCTGAAAAGGAAGAAGAAGAAAAAGAAGAAGAAGAAGAAGAAGAAGAAGAAGAAGAAGAAGAAGAAG